>JAMKCH010074473.1:0-61813 GCA_023653785.1 Ophioderma brevispina | reverse complement strand
GACGAGGCATAATCTAAGGGACCTCTGTGTCATTTTTGTTGTAAAGGTAACAGCCAACTCTGAAAAACGTGGGCTCTTTGCACACAGGCTTGGAGCAAGGATAAGGAACAAACAACAGACCTCTGGCCTGTTATAGCTCCCAACAAAAGGCACTGTTACGTAATTAAAATTATGCATGTATTCACTTCACCTGGGTAATGAGGACTCATTATGTAATCATTCACCTACTGGTTCACTTGGAATTGGGCAAATGAATCATGAAGGCATCCCGTCCTTCGGAGGGGACGTTAAGCAGTCGGTAATATGATTACTTAGGCGTTCAAATAAAAATACGTTTTTTTTTGGGTCTGAAAAAAATATATATTCCAACTTTATGGGCAAGTGTAAACCTAAGTTATTAGACAGATTGTGAATTAGACGAAATGGTAATTGACGAAATGGCAGCTTACCTGAAATATTACTGATAAAACACGTTTAATTTAATAATAAAAGTTATATGATAAACACCAATGATAACACTTATGCAAAAGCGCATTTACTCTGTTTTTGTTACTCTACTATGATACAAAATTTGGTTAGATATATATGTGTAATTAGTTTCACGGGACATTGCTTATACAAAGTACTAGTACGCGGTTGGGGAGTTACGCAAACCCCATAAAACACAAAGTATAACAGTATACAATTTGGCATTATACAAACTGATTCATTTTGATTTTTACATTGACATCATCTGCCCTTGGCCCAAAAATATATCAGATTTTTTATACTGAGAATAAAGCGAAGACTCCAGATACTGACTGCTCTCACTTAAAAATGAGCCCATTACTGGTGCGTTTAAGGGTAAGTCCCTCTTTATTTATTTCCCTGCATCGTTAATATATACTTGCTGGGTAACAAGACATACCAGAAACTTTAATCTGAGGAGATTATCGTGCATAAATACATGATCCTACGACTCCACTGTATATTATAAACATAAATAAGCCCAGCGACACTACGTTTTATCTGGTGATATACTTTGTTTTTTAACATTTTCCTCTAATGATAGTTTCATTTTTAAGCAAGACCAGTTTTGGTGATGATTGGTTTTACTTTAACTATCTAAATGACGGAACTTCTGACACACTGATATTATTCGAGAATTAAGCCAGCGATTTCATAGCGAGGAGATTAAATTCGTCGATATAACCTTAAGAGTTACCTTTACATTTTGAACGCATAATGATTTCCTTTATAACAATGACTAAAAATTAAATGTCATCAATTGTAGTGTTCCTCAAGGGTCAATCCTGGACCATTGTTTTTATTTTGTCCTTTCTGAATGTTTTGCTGTTGTAACAAATCTCCACTTTTGTTATGCACATGATCAACAGTGTAAGTTTAAATTCCAATGTTGATCACTTGCTAATTGTGGAATGGTGAACTCATGAGCTCCATCGCCGTCTTTTAAGACAAAACACTATCACTAATATCGAAATGCCTGGAATTTTGTATTGACGCAACACCTTGATGCAATCTTGTTCCACTTATATCGTGAACTGTGATCCAAAATATACTGGAATTATGTTCAAAATAAAACAACGTCTATCAGGTAAAATCTTATTCTCATTATATAAAAACACTAGTCTTGCTTGCCCTATTTTTTATTATTGTCTGGGGAGATTCAAACAACTGTAATTCAAGTATATAGTATTCTGCCAAACAAAAGAAAATGACTAGACTCTGCACTAATTCATTATTGTTTGCTCACACTTCGCCTAAAGCAGAAATCTGGATTTATTTAAAGAAAGCCTGTTTTAACTGCGCTGATGTGAATGAATTAAGAGTCCATACTCTTAGACACACATGTGTGTTTGCCTACTATAAAGTTCAAGAGTCCTTATTGCGAGGGATGACAATACTTGTAGATGATCCATATCCTTTCCATCCGCGTGGGATTTCATCTCCCATCGCACCAGCAATCGAAGGGGATGGGGCAACTCCCACAAGAACGCCTAACACACGACTACTGAAAAATAACACCACAGCACAAATACATCCTCATATTCGAAAAACCAAGAGGGTCCTATTCTTGAAAGCCCTTACGTTCCCGGTTAAAACGTCTACGTTAAAAATGAGCAAATGGAATGCGATATAACTTCAAAACCCAAAACTATGCCTCATCTGTCTCTAATTCCACTCTAAAATTCATTGAATTCGTGCAATTAATCAGCAATAGGGCGAGGTCTAAGCTATATTCAGGAGATGACTCTGCTTTAATCTCCTCTTTTACTTAAAGCTAACCACCTTGCACGATAAAGCTGTGAAAGTGTCACTAAGATTCCGAACTTGCGCTGGACTAAGCACACCGCGTGATGGCGCTAAGACCAATTCACAGCCTCCTCCTTCTTCGTATCAAAGACCCTCTCTCGGTTCCACGGTATTATCAAAAAGCTAAGCGACTGAAAATTCACATACATACCCGGTTACGGCGGTCCGGTAAGTACGTAATTCCTAGCTGTTTCTAAAATTGAAAAAAAATTGAAACCAGTGTTTGACAATTCTCAAGACTGGAATAATACCGAAAGGCATTGTGGGAAAAATGGATTCGCCCGTAGAGATTGAGTGTTAACTTTTCCGTGTTTGCGAGTACCCAAGTACCCGACAAAAACGTTCAATTTTCTTGCTAGGTTCTATAGGTTCAGACCCAATTACGATACATATTTAAAACAACAGATAGTAACGGATCCTCTGATGCCAAAACTTCCCTCCGTTTTCCGGAGATATTTGAGATTTAGTTTCTATGACGGAATGATAACGTTAATCTCTCGCGCAGTACCAATTTAGATATCTTTCGCAGTCTGTGACACAGACTACACACTTTCCGGACCGCCGTAACTCCCGGTTAGTGTAATTCCAAGAGCCCTGTGTAATTCGCGTTCTGTGCATGGACAAGTTGGTTGATATAATACAACAGGGCGCGGTATTAGGGGTTGCATTTCCAGCGGGTCGCAAGCTGAACAGATCTGAACAAAGGTCTCCAAATTTTTACAATTTCGGTGTAATTCATGTTTTTACTCAGTGCGCTATGAACCCAAAGACAGACCCGAGACTGGGACAGTCTATCGTACCACAAAATAATTGAGTCTTCTGTGATGTCAATTATAATTATTTTATCCTCCTATCAATACTTATTCAGTCTCTTTTGTACAAAGATGATCACCTGCCAACATACATGCCTGTCCGCGCGTCTCTGTCCGGTCTTGTTTGCACAATATGCCCCGATATTTTGAAATCATTTGTATAATTTCGATCTTGTACAGACTGTCCCAATAAAAACTATACAATCAAACTAAAAATTATAAAAATATAAACTGTGCGTTTTTGCGAGATATTTTGACTTTATTTGTTAGACAAGTTCCTAAGATAAATCCTCGTTTTTATTCCATCCAATTTAATGGACCCTAAGCGGAGATATTGTCAGTTGAACATAAGGATAAATACCAATTGGGCCCAGTTTACTGAAGGTTCAAGAAACTAAAGGTATAAGGTGTGTAGCATCATTGTGGAATTAAACCCTTTCAAACAAAAGAATATTGTACAGATCAGAGTGAATGTATTATCATGCATTGAACTAATCAATATATTATTTTTCAGTGATAACACCAGAAATTATGTTGTTGGTGAAATGAGGGACTCACTCTCAGGGGACAATAATCATGAGATTCATGGGAATTTAGGGAATTTGACTGCTGAAACTAATGGAGCAGCCACAAGTCTGTTGAGGGACAAATGTGTGGACAACGCTCTAATGTGGAGGGACAATTTACCTTTCCCTATTCCCCACTACCTCCAAGATGCCAGGAAGGAATATGATGAAGAAAGCAGTGTTCAACAAAGAGCATTAAAGGAAAGGATGGTCATGTTCAAAGGTCTCAGTTTACTTTCAGCAAGGGTGTTTTTATGGTCCTACCTTCTACTAAAACTTGGAGTAGAGCTGAGACAACAAGATTGTTTGGAATTGAATTTCCCAATGCTACATGTATTTATTAGCAATTGCAACATTATAAAGTTATAAATTATGTTATATCACAAGAAGCAGCACTTTATACCTACTTTTTATCTTAATTTTCAATAAAGAATGATTTGAAGGTGATTTTCAATGGCAACTCTTTTGATATCAGGATAGACGAAACTGGCCCGACAGGTTTTTCAACTGTCTCAGATAATTAGCCATAACTCCTGAACCAGACCCCTAAATAACACCAACTAAAAATCTCATGAAAGCTGGAACACCCCTAAAAAAGAATCAGTAAAACTGAGATGAACTTAAATTTTTGGCCAAAAAAAATAATCTTTGATTGTATAGTTTTCTTTGGGACAATCTGTACTTTAAGACACTATCAGTGATTCACCCAAAAGAGTAAAAATACTTGAAATTTGCAGAAATAACTGCAGAATTCTCATAAATTACCTTTTTCCAACTGAAGAATTGCCTGAAAAGGAAGAACACGACAATTTTGAAAGACATGAATCTCTATTCAATTACGTGTTGTAGTAATTGTCCGTACGGACAGTAATGACTAAAATATTTTGTCCTTATTAGGCTGCTTCTGGTCCTCTCATTTGCAGGGTATGTTAGGATACCTGAACTTGTTATAGACATAGACATAGACTAGTCTTTGTGAAAAACTCGGTTTTATTGTCGTGGGATGGAGTGAAACTCAAAGAGGTTCGCAGAACCTGTACCAAGTTGGTTCCGGTAGCTGATAGTACCCATGCAGTAGTTTATCTTTTCATTGAGTAATACAGGTACAGGGTCTGTTCTTTTCGATATTCTGATTTAGCAAATCACTGATAGTGCTTTTCAGTATAAGTACATGTAAATTAAGGGGTGATAAACTGATCGAGCTTGTTTCTATGACCATCCTACCATTTCTTGAGGTTTTTTCTATGCATTATCTCTTGTATGGTGAAAAATATGATCCTGATACTGATAGTTTCTTTCGATATTAAGATACCGTATCCATTGGGAGAAACTGTAAACTTGTTCGTCTTTTTGAGTGTGCCATTTGAGTACAAATAATCAAATATACCGAAGTATTTGTAAGTTCTTACAGGTCAAAATAGACGGGTGTTGACTGAAGACATGAACAACTGAATGAATTATAAAGTTTAAATGAAAGCAATCAAAACCCATTCATTAATGTTCTTTATAAGGTTACTAAATAAAATGTTTGAAAGGTGCCGCGGGCAAATTGTCTTTATTTCTTCTTGATCAGTTTTAAAAACAAAAATGTTTGAAATCTCTTGAAAACCTTAAAAAAGGAAAGCGTGAGTTGGACGCTTTTTACACCTATTCAATTTTCGCACCAATTCAAAATCCGTTCAGGGGGTAGGACATGTCAACTTATCACCACAGTGAAATTAACCGTGACACACAGTGCTTGACTTCATGGGGTGCACCCACACGTGCGAGTATATTATCTCTCGCGGGCGGCCCGTCCGCTTGAGATAAAAATACGCGGACGCGTTGAAAACATGGGCATCGTGGTTGTAATTCATTTCAAAAGAACACGATAGACACAAATCGGCGTTTTTTTGACACAGAGTATAAATAATAAAAAAAATCCATGTCATATAACAAAAAGTTTGCAACAAATAATAAACACACATTTGACCAAGAAAAGTTTCCTAACAATGTTGGTGTTATTTTAAATTAAACAATATTTAAAACGAAAGCGTCACGCAACTAAAAGTATGACGAACTGCTGCGTCGAAATACGCGAAGTACGCATCGCGCGTCCAGAACTAGTGCGTATCGCGTACAGGGGCAGCAACCGTGGGGTCATCACTTATCAAAAAAGCATGTAGTAAAACTTGGGCTTTATAGTTGATTCGCACTTTTATAAGGCTAGGCAGGGATAGATATTTACGAGTGGAGTGGTGGATGAAAAATAGTGTCTTACCCTCACATTTACCCAAACATTCGTATTCTCCCTGAGTTCGAATTTGCCAGTGCTGCCCATTTTCTTAGGGGTAAAGGTAGGTCCCATACTCAATGAGCGTTGAGGCCATGCCAAACAAGGCCTCGGCTTTATGGAGTAGAGTGGCCAGTTCCTTTCCCCGCCGCCTGTATCTTTGCCAATCTAAACAGACCAGCTAGCCGTTTACATTTGGGTGAACTGGAGGCGCCCCTGCCAGGGATCGAACTCGCGGCCTTTTGGATATAGAGGCCAGCGCTCTACCACTACGCTGTCCCGCTACCACGTAGGGGTGTTCTACCCTTAATCCCTTTCTCTCGTTTAAATAGCGACCGGTCCCTAATTTGCATTACGATTTCAAGTGTTTAACAGTGAGAGGTTATATAATCGTCTTTTTAATATCAAAATATTGCCAATGGATATGTTCTGTGATAAATAGCATCAAGTGGTATGATTTCAAACAAACTACCCCGGTATTGAAGGGGAATGAGTGGGCGTGGTATATGTGAAACACGTATTTTTATAGGACTCCAGATTACAAAGCGCATTTCACAGACGGGTACAAGGCATGCAGCACATGCAATCTTTCCTGTCTGTTGCTAGAGCTTTACCTTTTAACATTAGATAGATATCTTTACGAGCCTTGTTTTTAAAAGAAATGGACATCAAGAGCGTACCAATACACTAATTGTTATCAAGTGTCTGAGCGAATTCGAGTCGCAAAACAACTAAACGCTTTCACGGAATCAGTTCTACGGTTGTGCCATTAGTAGCATTAAGGTAATGGTAAAATAACAAACCACCTGGAGTTAAATCAGCTTTCTGCTTTTATCTCTATTTCAGTGTCTCTTCTTCAACGCACTTAACATAAGCTGTTAATAATTGTTTGATAATGTCAAAATAACATTTGAGAGAATATTGTAAGCTTCCAAAAATATAGTCATTATTGTTAAATATTTGCTAACTAAACCAAGTCTAGCATTTCAGGAGCTCTCATAAATCTCACCTGAGTTCACCGAGATATAGTCTAAGTATCTAATTCGACATATTATATCAGTTATAAACATATTTTTCTGCCCTGATATGACAGTATATTAGTCTTCGACGTGCGTTTTTGCTTATCACTTACTACCGACTGCAATTGAAAAAAAGACAAACCCTACATATGCTTACGCACACAACATGCTTACGTTCACGACATCCACACGCACACAAACACCATTATGCACAAAACCGACACGCCCACACCTATTCACCCAACCTCACGCACACACAGACACACACACACACACACACACACACACACACACACATACACACACACACCCCACACACACATATCTATACACCCACACACGTTTTATAGTCTACACTTCCGAAGAGAACAAAGGAACCGCATACACACACACACATACACACAAACACCCCCCACACACATATCTATACTCCCACACACGTATATCGTCTACACTTCCGAAGAGAACAAAGGAACCGCGTAGTGGTCGTAAAAACGCAAACACGGATCGGAATAACGTGATGCACTCCCGCAGACGCGTAGCCAGCCCGGTGGTTCAAGGGGTAATTTCAGGGTAAGTGCAAATGTCCCGATCACATGCAAAAATTTCCCGGTCGCAGGGCAAAAAAATCCGAAAAAGGGCTAATTTAACATGAATATCCGTTTCAGAGAGGGCACTCTGCCCCCCCCCACCGGCTACGCCCACCAGCAAACCACCAATTTCGTTTGACCTCAACGGTCGTAAAGCTAAATACTGAATAAATCCTATTGTTGTACTTCCAAGGACCTTTGTTATACTTTTTAGGATCGACCTTTGTTCGAAAGAATTTCTTTTGTGTTAGGTCCTCGAAGTACACACACTGGCCGAAAGTATTGCAACAAGCAGAAAAAAACATATTCAGAACTTGCTTTTGTAATTTGTACCAGGAGTTCTTGACTACACTTTAGGTAATTATTATTAAGGTTATCATTTCACACACAGCATTTTGTTTTCCTCCCAGACTCAAATAATGCGAAAAAGAACGTTTAATTAGATTGTCATGTTCCCTAAAATATGGCGGTTTAAATAAGCTCGCTAATGATAACTTACCAGTTGTACTCCAGAAGGAAGACAGGCACAGGAAACCCTAACGAACCCGTACAATTCATTAAGCGGTTGTTTTGAAGCCATTTCTTTTGTTTCTTTGTCTGTATTCCCTCTGGAGTGCAATCGGCAAGTTATCATTTGCAGTTCCTTAAATCCGCCATATTTAGGGAACATAACTATCAAATTAAACGTTTCCCTCCTTTTTTTGATTCTGGGCCATTCTTCGGGATGTCACACACGTGACCGAACTTTATTTGCCTCTCATGACAAAACAAATGATCTAGTGAAAGTGGAAACTTTACTTTTGGATAGATTTGTCCAAATCTAGCAAAAAATAATGTTTCCACTTTCGCTACACTGACTGTTTTGTTATAGGAGGCAAATAAAAATCGGTCACTTGTGTGACATCCCGAAGAATGACCCTTTTTGGGATTAACATCTGTACGAACAAAGTCAACTTTGGCATTAAGAATCCATGGTATAATTTGAAATCAATATGTGATTATGAATTTCGTTTTCTGCATGCTGCAATACTTTTGGCCGGTGTGGTATATATGTCATGCAAGTACACACATAAAAACACACGCCCACACACCCCACCAGTCTACCCCCCCCCCCACACATATACACACATAAATGAACACTCATTTCAATACATTTGTCTACGTAGATAAAAATGCACATAGTAAATTGTAATAAGTCAATGTGTTTGACATTAAATGTGCTAATGGTCGCTTATTCCGATTTCTTGCAGGTAACTGTTCAAGCAACGTGTTTCACATTGACAGGAATGTCTATAGATAGATACAACCTCATTGTGCATGCCGTAAAATCTAGAACTAGCCGCACAACTAAGAAGACCATCATTATTAACATGTCAATTTGGATAGGTATGTCACATTTTATTTTGTTTTCTTGTGTATGTCATCTGTACATGGTCATTAATCTATCTATTGCAAAATATTGACGTAGGTATAGATAACTAAAAAATGAGGTGGTCATCATCATCATTATCGTCATCATCGTCATCATCGTCATCATCGTCATCATCGTCATCATCATCATCATCATCATCATCATCATCGTCATCGTCACCATCATCCCACCATCATCTTCATCATCGTCACCATCATCACCATCATCCCTAATTTTATCTTACTAACAACAGAAGAGTAACAGATCACAAGAAAATCACTCGAGGCAGGAGGCATGGAAACAAAGCCTAAAAAAAATAAATTAAAACTCTCTACTGACATTATTCAAGAACAAATTCCAGGACAGACACCCCAAATTGAACTCTACAGTAAAATAAATAAATGTCAATCCATCTACGAATATTATAATTAATAAAATTAATTTCGTCAGAACCCCGTAGCTTTACGGAAATAAGTTACGAGTTCAGTAGTCATGGAAAAATTCAAATTTCTATTACCTCCTCCAGAGAAAATGCAATTTAAGCACTATAGTTCTAATTCTCTTTAATGTAATATTTATGAGTTAAGGATATGACCCAACATTTACCGTGATCATTTTAATGCGCATTGAACGATCAACCCGGAAAGTTTTTATTACTTGTACTGCGGAAGGCTTTTTTAAAGTTTCATAGGGATACCAAAAACAAACTCTGAAGTGAACACTAAATTTACCTCAAAAGCTCAAAACATTGATAGGAGATATACAACTCACTTAACTTCGGAACCGCAAAGGTCTCAAAATTTTATTTGCAATGACTTGCATAGACAAATGTATCTATGATATAATTACAATTTTCTTTGTATTGATACAGAGCAAAAAACCTGCAACATTGTCGTTGGTTTCTTTGAAACATTTAAAACAAGGAAGTATTGTTCTTGCTTTCCAAATCGGTGTACATTTTCGGCTAAAACGGGAATAATTAATTATTAATCGGTTCAAACTCTGTGAAAAAAACCCGTTTTGATTATTATACATACTAGTATTTTTTCGGCTTTAGCGTCTACTTGGAATACTGGAAAATAAGCAGTAAACCCAAGATAACCCACGTGATAACCAACATTATTTTCACACATCAATTCCCAACGGAAACATTCCTATTCTTTCCCCCCCCCTCGTCCCTTTCTCTACACATAATTACCTGGAGCTATTCCGTAGAGACTTTCTGCCCTGATGTTTTCGACGATTCCACCTAGGAGATTGATTTTCGCTGTTTGACACTGTTGATGGTTATTTTGGCCTTTGTAAAACTCCAAATCTGGCATGGTTGGGATCTTATTCAAAAATGTGATTGTAATCTGAGGACTTTCCTGCAATCTTGACATTGGGTGAATTGAAAGGCAAAGAAGCGACCAGTTTCATTGATTTTCTTCGGGCGTTACAACCCAAAAAAGAAATCAGATCGCTCGATTTCTCTAGAAGCCTAATTGCAATGATTCCCCTCATTGTGCCATATTTATGGGTGCGCCGTGTTTTGCGCACAACTCCTACCATATCGTTCGCTCAAATAAGGCGGGTAGGTACTACATAGCAATAAGATCCGCCTCGGGGCGTCAGCTTTTCACCTGGTGTCAATACTGGACGAACACAGTACAAACTGGAATATTACAAAATTTGAAAAGAACATCGCCTAATGACAAACAATAAAGCAGCGGTCCTTTGGCATAAGCAATTATCCATGTGATAGATAGAAATGTCCTGTCAACACGGAAGAAGTGTGCCGCCTTTTCACTTTCGCCACACACAAACGAGGTCTTGTTTTTCTTTTGATTGGCATGAAGGAAAGCAGTCGTCCAGTTAACAGCAACACTCTGCAAAAACGCAGTATTAAGTCACACAGAAAATGCCTTTGTAAACAGGCGCATTTGGATATTTATCTTTCAAAAGAAATTAGAATGTAACTCCCTAGGCCTTTAAATACTAACTGATTTTCCCCATAATCGCGGCCCACAAAACAATGTATTCACTGAAAACTTAACACAGTCGAACCGGTTGACCTATGATAGTGACTGTCGAATCTAGACAAGTTAACACATGGGTTGGGCAGAAGGTGATATTAGTGGAAGGCGTCCTTATGCTATATTTTTCCTAGTGCCTTCGCTGTGGTCGTCAGTAATTTTCTTTGCATATGCAAATTTATATCAAATCTGTCGTTGCAATGCGCAACTTTATGGGAAAGTGACACTTTCTTTGGCGGGAAGATTTTGAATTTTGAATAGTATTGATCAGTCGCAAATGTCATATATGAAAAATACGAAAGCCAATCCGTGGTGTGTGCATTTTCACGTTATTTGCCTGTCGTTTACTGTAATATCTTCGTCACATAGTCCATTGGTTTTTAAATGGCTTGCCTGGGAAAAGAAAGATGACATAAGAATGGACGTGTATGGTCTTATTGGAATGGATTTAAGGGTGATTCGAATATGGCATTGCATAATGTTTGAAAATTTTAGTTGATTCCTTAAAGCGACATTCAGAGATCTCTTCTATTTTACTCCTTGTTTTACAGAAGACTATAACCCAGCAACTGCTAAAACTTAAAAAAAAAAAAAAAATAAAAAAAGTAAAATTTTGTTTAAAATGTTTATGGTGTATTTCCGTATATTTTAATTTCCCATAGACCACTTTGTTTATTATTGTCCGGATCTGGACAATGTAAAACTAAAACCGCTGTAGTGCTTAAAAATCACAGGACATATTCCTGGAGTGGTTATTGGGTAGTTGACGATAAGTACACAATGCTAATCGCGCACCTTGTTGTAAAACACTGAGAACGTCCTCCTCTACCCTTTCCACAAAATCTCGTAATTGGGTAATAGATAACCACACTTAACAAGGGAATATTAAAGAGACTTTATGCCCTTGATGCATAACCCCCGCAGCCGGGCGCAAGTGGCTGAAGCCTTCTAAAAAAACTAATAAGGGGATCCGTCTGCTCATCAGTCCACGGTAAGGGGATTTAGCCGGCTAACTAACTATGTTTTCAGTTTGTAGACCTTGTTTTATGGACCCATCTTTTTCACATTCATGCGGGACAATTGAAAGTAATTATAAAGAACAATATAACAATGTTGAACTTTAAAAAGGAATTTTATTAATGGGAATAACAGCCATTTTTGAAAAAATAAAGATTTGATGACGTCACGGGCATTGATTGGTTATTAATTTGCTTCGTGGGACCCTTCAGTAAAATGACGTACGTATCCCTACATTGGAAAAAACACCCGATTATCGTCATAGTACGTCGGTTTTTTGAACCATAGGGAAAGGTAAATTTTTGTATCTGTTTAGACATACTAAACGTGTCTTTTGGAAAAATTTAATAGCACTTTGGCAGAGGGTCAATCATGTACAGACCTTATTTAACATAGTCGGATTTTATATATCGGTCGCCCCCGAATTGAGCAAACTTGATACCTTTCCTGACACGGATGACGCTGGTACCTGACACGTGAACACCAACCATTCATCTCGTTTAACCGTTTATACTACAAACGGCAAAGCATCAAGCATTCTGCATCTCCGGTGTCACGCGTAATCGATCAAGCTGTGAGACTAATGAAAAATTTTTGTTTTTTGAAACATTTAACTCAATGATAAGCCTTCTCTATGCGCATGAAATACACTGAGAGTACATATGGTCCAGTGGATCTAACGGCGACCATGATCTGAAGTGTTGCGGTTGAAACCCGGTGCGAGCCATGTGTCTCTCATTTTTTTTTTTTTTAAAAGAAATGTAAGTATTTAGATATAGCGCTTACACAACGTGCCTCAAAGTCGCTTACATATTCCCCTTTCACTAGGATATATCACATTTCACAATTAAAAATTTGCAGCCAATTATAATGTCGCACTGTACATGGTGGGTCTGGCCCAACATCGCTTTGCAAGAGAATGGGCCACTCGGTTCTTGTGTGCACAGATCCGTCCCCTCTACCTTTTTAACTACTGTCGAAGCCTGCCAGGATACTGTCTTTCATTGAAAATAATGGAAAATGAACAATGCCTTGTGATGAAATGAAAATTAAAAGTTAAAAAGAATTAAGTCAAACCTTAATTTTTCAACACTTTTTTTTTTATTACAAATTAACACAATTAAAAATTAGGCCTACTATAATATCAATAAAGAGAAGTATAATGATACATTAAAACAAATTACTAATATAAGCAATAAAAAATAATATCAAAGTGAATGAACAAAAAATAATACAAATCAATAATAAAAAATACAATTAAATGAAACTACAGCAATAAAAAAAATATTAAATAAAAATGATAAAATAAAAGCAATAAAACATATGAAGCATGAAACAAAAATGAAAATACTTTATAAGCAATAATAAATATAAAATAAACATTATAAAAACACAAAAAAACACCATAAAATTAAAAAAAAAAAAAAAAAAAAAAAAAAAAATACCAAATTATCAACAACAAAACAAAAAAACTAAAAAATTAAAAAAAAAAAAAAAAACCCCCCACACACACACATGCGGATAAGTTTTTTGAATTCATATATATACATGTATAAATTATAAGCGGATATATAGCTATATAGGGCCTAACTCTAACTGCCCTCTCAACTGCCGCGTACGGTGTGAACACGGGCAAAATTTTCGTTATTTTTATCGCTTATGGTGCGAAGTACAAGAAAAAAAATTCTTATTTCGCACCCCACGTGCGAATTACAAGAAAAGTTTTCTTATTCGCTATGGTGCGATATTACAAGAAAAAAATTCTTATTCGCACCACCACGGTACGAATTACAAGAAAAGTTTTCTTATTCGCTAGGGTTGCGAAGTACAAAGAAAAAAAATTCTTATTCGCACCACCACGTGCGAATTAACAGAGAAAAGTTTCTTATTCGCTATGTCGAATTAACAAGAAAACAAATTTCTTATTCGCACGCACCACGGTGCGATTAGCAAGAAAGTTTTCTTATTTCACACGCGTTTTCGTCTGTGCGGATTACAAGAAAAGGTTTCTTATTTACACAGACCGCTACGGTGCGGATTACCGAAAACAATTGCTATTCGCACCGTCACGGTGCGATAACTCTTCCTAAGCGTATACTTTTTTTGCTCGGTGGACACCATCACCTGTGTCTGGTCCTCTCAAACGCAAAGGATGCATGGCACCGCATGCCTCTAACTCGATCCATTTCCTGATCCAATATAGCAACTGTTAATGAATTTGTAATCGGGTTCTTCCTAACGTCTTGGGTATCTCATGGTAGGTATTTGTTTAACCATTGTAATCCAAATGTGTGATTTGGGATGCGCGCTCGTGCTGTACGGTGCATGCAAATGAGGACATGTGGGGTTCCGAATTTGACACCCTCAACTTTGTTTTACATCCAGATTCAGTGGATGAATTTCACTGTGCTTTTTAATTTGTTTTGAATTGAATGTACACTGTTTTAGAGATCTATATATTTGAGGGAATTTTTTAGCTTCTTTATTTTTCACATATGTCCAGGTCAAAACTCAAATCTAGGGGCCCTATAGCCAGTAGACACGAGTTCCACCCCAAACCGCAAAATACAGTAAGTTTCTTGGTTGATGTGGGTAGTTACGTATTAAACTTACCTCTTTCCTGTTCAAAGTAGTAGTTCCGCATTTATGTCTTGAAGATCATGATTTTTTGAGGGTGCAAGAATTTTGCACCATGTGGATTCCCTCGCAACGGCATGACAACATTGCTTTTTTTGCCATGATACAACTTGCATTTCTTTTCTCTCTTTGACCTGAGTGCTTTATTTAATACAAATGATCTGAGGCAAAATTCAAAATTGGGCTTGTAAACCATATTTTAGAAATATTTTTTTCGACCTGTCCCTACGTGTAGAGATGGCAGTGATCTCGTTCCATATTAGAAAAATATGGGACTGAAAACTGAGTCTGGCAAAGGCTATATTCACGACTGTCGTGCACAAATTCTAAATTTGCTATACTACATGACAATACCACAGGCTTATCATTAAAGTCATAACACCATAGTCGTAATTAACACCACTCAAATTGTAAATTATGCTAATCCCTGCAATAATAGGCCTACGGCAGTGTAATAATCAGTACATGTTGTAAGTGTGTGACATTAAATTACTCCAACAGACCCCAGGCCCACGTCAGTTGCCCCTGTTTTCAACATCGTCATGCTATTTAAAGTTCACTCACAATCAGGCTTCTGTTCAATTACCTGTGCATAACCTCAAAAACTCCAGAAACTTCCCCGCAAAAGTAATCTTCTATCACACATAATACCCTTGAACATACGCGCCATGGCTACAGACTTGCGCTCTGTAGCCTGCGCACCGCTACACTCTAATATCAAAACAGCCTATTATAATTATTAACACCCCAAAACTCATTGCACGTCCTGGATACCTTTAGTTCATGGTAAATGTGACCTGCTCAGAGAGTATGGAGCCGTTGTATAACTGCCTCGTCCCAGGAATGGCATATAAACCGATACGGTATAAAGCAGTCAAAATCTGTTATAATACTCTGAAGGCATGCGCTAATTACTCAGTACACGCGGCATTTCCCATGGAAATGGGAAATAAGACAACGTTAATCAATGTTTTTTTAAAAACTTGCAAGACTGTCATAAAATGCCTAATTTCATAGATTTATCTTTTTTAACGTGGATTATTTCTGAATATTTTCACCATAACGTAACACGGACAAGGGCACAGTGTACTTTATACAAAAAAGATGACAAAAATGTAGCAAGAAATCGGGAGAGATATGATTTTACTTATTTTACTTGTTTTAAACGTTAAAGGGACAGAAAAAATGACATCATGAAAAGGACCCTTACTCAAAATCACGCCTACGAGTTTGAAAAACAATTTGGATTTTTACATTCTGTAAAAGAGTAAAAACTGGAAGAATTTCCCAGGGGGAGGTGCAGTTTGTGGCTTTCTGGAACAAGAATGCTGACATTAACTGCCAGCATTTACCAACTTGAAAAGCATGTTGTCATCAGCTCAAGACCCATTGCTAGTGTAAGGTGCTAATTTCCGCTAATCCACTTTCTTTCACTGTCCAGAAGTCAATATCCTTACTATATACTCTAGCCCTTTTCCTTTTCCTCATTATCAATGTGCTTCTTTTGTTCAACTGTCATTATAGTTCCGAAGCGGTCAGAGAACTCGTTATCTAACTATGAATATTCATCACAGCACAAGACCGTTATTTTTTCCGAAAGTGGTCGCTGGACACTTCCGGAGAATAATACGGTGGTGATGAATATTCATATTAAAAAATAAAGGACAATGAAACAAAGGAAAATTTCCTAGAACACCTCTGCCTCAGGTGGTGACAATGAAAGAATAAACAATAGTGAAAGAACTCATAACTCAAGCTATTGTGAACACAAGATTGCCATCTACTTGTTAGCTTTATCTTCGATTTCCAATTCAGCCAAAGTGACTCTAAGTTATGCAAATTTCTTCTTCACCCTTTTAAAGAAGGGACATCGAAACATTTTTCACACCCTTATTGGTTGAACTACCAAGATAAAAGAACAGGTGACTCCATACAAAAAGCTTTTGTGATTGTCGGATTATACCTCTGCTGGTTCCTGTATATCGACAACGATCAGCCAACAATAGTGACTTCAAAGTCATGGAACGTCAGGTGATCAATACAAATCTTATTGTGATTGTCGGATTACCATCTGCTGGTTAAAAACATGTATAATCGACCGACACGGATCGCCAATAGTGATTCGAGAAGTCATGGAAATCTTCAGGTTAACTCAATACAAAAGCTTATTGTGATTGTCGGATAAAACCAATCTTCTGTTTAGCCTAATACATGTATATCGGACACGAATAAGCCAGCTCGTGATTTAAAATCATGGAAATGTTCAAAAAACATTTAAACATGTGTTGCGTTGCTTTTACTTAAACTGGTAACATTGGAATAATTGCTACCCATAACGCCAGCTCACTGAATACGGGATTTAAAAAATAAAATTGGAGGGAGAACCTATAAAAAAAAGGAAGTTTCTGCCTTTGTTTACTTTAATTACGCACGCAATTGTTTTTTTTTTTGTTCAATGGGATATCCACAACCGGATTACCCCATAGCCATATCAACCGATCAATCGTATTGTCCACAACCTCAAAATAGGGCATACCCATCACCAATGACAAAGCTGGATCAACCAAATCGTCTCAAGGCGAAGGGGTATTGTGATCGGTCATCGGGCCCCGTGAACCAGAAATAAGAGACCAGGTGTCTCATGGCATCAGGCAGATCACTGGTGCTGGTCGCAATTCACCCCCCGGAGCATGTGAGCCCGAGGCCCGACAGCTTCCCACACCCTACCCGAGATGTGGCAATAGGGAGCTGTTGTATAACTGCCTTCTTCCCAGGTATGGATAAACAGATAACGGTATTAAAGCAGTCAAAAATATGTTATAATACTCTGAAGGCAGGCGCTAATTACTCAGTACGGCATTTCCCATGGAAATGGGAAAAATCAAACGTTTAAAATCCAATATGTATAAACTTGCAAGACTGTCAGTAAAATATCCTAATTCATAGATTATCTTATTTTAACGTGGAATATTTCTGAATATTTTACTAACGTATACACGGGACAAGGCACAAGTTACTTTATAAAAAAGATGAAAAAAATGTAGCAAGAAGACATCGGGTTAGATATGATTTTACTTATTTATACTGTTTTTAAACATGTTTAAAGGTACATAAAAAATGACAATGAAAGGACCCTACAAACACCACTACGAGTTTGAAACAATTTGATGTTTACATTCTGTAAAAAGAGTAAAAATGGAAGAGTTCAGGGGGAGGTGCAGTTTGTGGCAATTTCTGACAAGAAATGCTGACATTACTGCAGCATTTACCAAACTGAAAAAGCATGTGTCATCAGCTCACAGACCGTCGCTATCGTATATGTGCTAATCCGGCTAATCCATCTTTCACTTGCCAGAGCAATATCTTACTATTACGCCTAGCCCTTTTCCTTTTCATCATTATCAATGGTATTCTTTTGTTCAATGTCCATATAGTACGACAGCGGTCAGAGACCGTTATCTAACTTATGAAGATCATCACACCGTTATTGTTTCGAAAGTGGTCTCTGGACACTCCGGAGAAAAATAAACGCGGTCTGATGAATATTCCTAGGTAAAAATAAAGGGACCAATTGAAACAAAGGAAAATTCTAGAAAACACTCGGCCTCAGGTTGTTACAAATGAAAGAAATAAAATAGTGAAAGAAAACTCAATATAAAAGGTAATTGTGAACACAGATGGCCATTATTGTTAGCTTATCTGTCGATTACAATTCAGCCAAGTAGAGTGACTCTAAGTTATCGCAAATTTCTTCTTACCATTTTAAAGGACAATCGAAACATTTTGCCCTTTATTGTTGAAATAAACAAAGATTAAAAAAGAAACCAGGTGACTCAATACAAAAACTTATGTGATTGCGATTACCATCTGATGGTTATGTATATCGACAACGAATCATAGCCAAGATAGTGATTCAAAGTCATGGCATCTTCAGGTGATTCAATACAAAAGCTCTATTGTGATTGCGGAATTTACCATCTGCTGGTAGATAATACATGTATATCGATCGACAACGAATCAGCCAAAAAAGTCAAAATAATAAAAAACGTTAAAAAAAAAAATGGTGACTCAATACAAAAGCTTATTTGATTGTCGGATAACCTCTTCTGTTTAGCTTAATACATGTATATCGACAAACGAATAAGCCAAGCTCGTGATTTAAAATCATGGAAATGTTCAAAAAACAATTTAAACACGGTTGCTTTACTTTAAACTGGTAACAATTGAATAATTGCTACCCATAACGCCAGATCACTGAATACGGATTTTTAAAAATAAAATGAGGGAGAAACGTATAAAAAAAAGGAATATTTCTGCCTTTGTTTACTTTTTATACGCAATTTTTTTGTTTTGTTCAAATGGGATAATCTCAACGGATCACACCATAGCCATATCAACCGATCAATCGTATTGCCATAACCTCAAATAGGGCATCCACATCAACCAAATGAACAAAGATTGGGATCAACAAATCGTCACGTGGCGAAGGGGTATTGTGATTCGGTCATCGGCCTTGAAACAAGAAAAATAAGAACCAGAGGGTCTCATGGCATGCAGGCAGAGCACTGTGCTGGTCGCAATCACCCCCGCGGAGCATGTGCGCACGAGGCCCGAAGAAAGCTTCCAACACCCTACCGAGATGGGCAATGGGTAGTGTGCAGTCTGCACTGACATACACATGATCTTAGCCAAAGGGGACGAGGAAGCGACTTCTTAGCTTAAAACTTAGCCGTGCGTCAACAAAGCATTCGGTAGTGACAACGCGGATAACTCTGATCAAGATCTTTAATCGTGGTGTCAGGAATACGGGGTCAGAATATCGTGATGGGAAGGTCATTTTGAATTGAACCTACTTAAATATCCAAAACTGCCTACTAAATAACAATTAGACACGGCTTAAAACAGTCAATAGGTGATCTTCTCACAGATAGGACCATTTCTAACTCAGATCAGGCTTTCCTTGACAATAAGCTTATCTCTCATAAGAGTAAACCTATTATCGGCTAGACCTTGGTGTTATAGACTCCTGCACAAAGAACATAACATCTCAATTGGTGTTTTTAATTAAGAAAAAAACGTAACGCTGCTTCAAAATATTTAAAAAAAAAACCGAAATATATTTCAATTTTACTGAAGATTATAAATAAAAATCGATTTCGTTCTTGTCTCGAGACGTACCCGGTATAGTAAGATAAAGAATAAAAACACACGTATGAAAAAATAATGGAGTTTTTTGTAAAGGTCTGGCTTGCCTGTTAGGTTGGTGTTAACAGGCTAGCAGACCCCTACAAAAACACCATGATTTTCATAACGGTGTTTACTTTCTCATCCTTTATCTATACATAAGCCTTAAGTACAATGCCTGAATTCCGTGGTAGAAAGTAATTATCGCCCGGCTACTCATAAGTCCGGGAGGGAACAATGGTAAACAATAGGGCAAAATCGGATCAGTGACTCTTAATCAACATTAGTTTCACGCTTATCCGTTTCGTCTATGGAGCCCCGGACTGTGGCTTACGCACGGACTGTATCTGCTTTCACGTCTGATGCTTTTGATTGTGTCGCCAAACATGTAGAACACTGTAAATTCTGTCAGGGATGTGAACACATGTTTCTGTTCCAGAAGAAATTGCCATAAACTCTTCCTGTTTTACAGAATTTAAACATCAAAGTGTTTGCAAACTCGTTGGAAGTGATTTCAGTAAGGGCCTTTTTTATGTTAAACTTTTTTTTCATGTCATTATGACCCTTTAAGGGAAGACATTTGCAAGGCTGTCATTGGCTACAATCAACAAACAACGTTTCATGATTCGCCACGATGAAGCCTGGTCTTCAGACAGAATAATGATGAATATTATTTATTTTATATTTACAGTGTCATTTGCGATGCATTCTCCAGTAGCGGGTTTGTTTATGACATACGATCCAGCTACCCGAAGCTTGTCCACTTTCGCTAGGGCAAAAATGGGGAGCAAAAATTTGCACTATCTGTCGCGTGTTGTGCATGTATGTCATCCCTCTACTATTATCTCCTGTTATGCTAAGATTCTATGATAGTAGTGTGGCGTAGACCTCAGCTGGGACAGAGAGTGCAGCGGCGCAATGAGCGCTCTATACGTCAGAAACGTAAGACAACCCGTATGGTCTTCATTGTGGTGCTTCTTTTCGGACTCTGCTGGGCACCAATCATAGTTTTTTGTTTGTGGAAACAATTTGGAAAACCAGACTTTGCGATTTATCCACCCGCCAAAGCAAAACGCCATTGTTACCTGAACGCTTTGCTATATTTTTTTTGTCTTGTTATGCAAACAGCTGTGGTGAATCCCTTCATTGACCTTACTACAACTCGTTCAAGAAACATTTAAGAGAAAATATTGGTGCTGGAAAATAGGAAGACGATGAGCGACAGAACACAAACCTGCGACCTGGCGGCTACTTCCGGTTACAAGAAAATAGGCAAGTATGCCGAATATGCATCTATGACCACTCTAGACACCAAAGTTTGAGAAAACCTGACATATTGCGCATTTGACCAACCAAAGTTTTGAAGCAACAGAGAGAAACATGATACAGGAAGTTACGCATTTTTGTTCGTCATGGTAGATGCTCTCACAAAATAGCAATTCAGTTTTCTTATCCAACCACCTTGATAGTGATCGTTGTGGATGAATTTTCAGTAATGTTGTTACTTGAATGATAAACAACAGTTCAGCTAGATGGCATAATTATGGTATTTTGTCCGTGTATAAGTAGGGGGTAAGTAGGAGAATTGGAACCAATAAAGGAACATCTAAAGTTTTAACAGCATAAAGAAACAAAACATGAGTGCTGCTATAATACAAATTTAAGTATGAAATTTAATTGATGCCTAGTATTGCAAGAATTTTTTTTGTGTTTAAACCCCAAAATGCATGAAAAGGAAACTATTTACTGATAGGTAGATGAAGGGGGAAACCATTCCCAACCACGTCTTGTCCTAAATGCTGTCTCGACTACGCTGTGCGATACAAAATACACAATAAATTTGATTTATAAAGTACTGTAAATTAACTGTTTTTCAACTACTGATAAATCATATATTTTTAACTGGAAATTGCGTGTGTATAGAGTTTTTATGAGTACCATACTGTATTGTGTTGTGATTGTGTGGGGGATTTGGGCGTTTGCGATGCGTGTAGGTACGTGGGTGTATATATTTGTAGGTGGTGTATGCGAGAGAAACGCGCGTGTGTGTGTCTGTTGTGTATGTTGGTGTGTGGGTGGTGGTGTGGGGATGTGCGGGGGTGTGTAGATCGTGGTTGTTGTACGAGAGAGGGGGTTGCGTATGTAAGATTGTGATTGCATACATGCGAATGTGAGTACGCGCTTTGGCAGATTTGGTGGTAGTGATTCTAGTAGTAGTAAACCCAATATAAATGAAAAAAAAAAATCCCTGCTCGGTCAGACCGAGCAAAGGCACTCAAATTCAACAAGTATGTTTATGGATTATATTAGATTAACCTTATTGAAGGAGAAAGAAACCAAAACGTGGACCGTCTTGACAGTCCACACGACAGCTCAGCAGCATCCGGTCCATCTATATAATTAATTAGAACAACATTTATGTTTATGGTTGGTCGCGTTGCTTGTGCGGGTGCGTTTTTGTATGTAGGTGTGCATGTGGATGTGCGCGTGTGAGGTGTTTTTTTGTGTTGGTACGTGTGGTATGTGTATGCATTGTGCGATTGAGTTGGGTGTGTCGGTGGTGGATGAGAGGTTTTGTGTTCGTGTGCGTGTGTATGTGGTTGTGTGTGTAGTTAACGTGTGTTTGTGTTGTGGTGGTGTAAAAACGCGCGAATATAGGTTAAGTGGGATTCTTTTGGCAAAAAATAAATTTCTTAATTGACTTTTTAATTAATGTGATCATAATCTAATATATGAATAGATTTACCCAGAGTTGATTAGTCTGATGTGCAATTCCCATTTTCGATAATCACGTTTAATGATATCCCACACTATTATACCAATTCTTGCTGACCCGGTTTTGGGAATTGAAATGTCTACAGTGGAGTCAATAAAAACCATACAGTCAGAATAAAAAATAATTAAAATAGGTAAGAATTGATTTTTTGCTTCAAATGTTTGCTTGGTTATAAGGGAGGGATAAACAGGCTTTCAAAAACGTTTATTTGGTGCCACTTGGGACTTTGGAGGATGAAGTTATGCCTAATTTTGCTGAGAAGCGTAAACAAACAATCCTGTTTGGACGATTTGAGCAAACACTGCACGTTTCATATAGAGTAACAGGGTCCTCAGCAGTGAATTTGAGTAAAAACATTTAACACCAAAGTATTGTTAAACAATAGAAGGTGGGAGAATAATTGAAGGATTATAAAAATGATATTCCGGAGATTTACAAAAGAAAATGCTGGAGTAAAAATGTCATATGTCCCAATAAGAAAGGTCAAGATAGCTGGTGTAAGACCTACAGTTTATGTGGTTCAGAAGATTTCATGGGGGAGCAAAGTGAAGCCATAGAATGTTTTGTATTACGCTTGAAAAACAGGGCGAATAATTAACTTTAAAGTTTTAATCCAATTTATTTACAGAAAACTGAGGTTTAGTTCTTCTAGCAATTTATGGACGTTGAGTTATACTGTTATTTGCGCCAAATAATTACTTCGGATGTAAAACAAATCTCTGAGTGATTTTCAATAATGACTCTTTATGTTGAACATTGGTAATTTAATTGTTGAAGATATTGTACTTATAATTATGTTACAAAATAGACCGTAATTCAACCTAGTTATGTTTTTGTTGAGAAGAAATCGATTACCATGTGAAATTGCATGTGTGGATTGCCTTGCTATAATGTTATGGTATACGTCGGTGTCAGTCTATCCGCATTGTATGGCTTAAAATCGGCCAAACAGAAATTTTAAGTCTCTCCGGCAAAAATTGACATATTTTCTGAACCCAAAGTCTGAAAGACACCCAAAAATCTTTGATAGCATGTTTATCCTTGTAAACAACCAAGCAAACATTCAAGCAAAAATAAGTTTAACCTTTGAAGACTCAACACTGGTATAGTTATTCTTGGGGCCATTTTGCCTCAATTTGAGTTAATTTACGAAATTGGTTCATTGTAATGTTGAGATGACAAAGCCTGTCATTTAGTGTTTTCTCTTGCAGTGGAACCTTTAAAGATGCAACGAGGGATTGAAAAGTTCATCCATATTTTCTGTGATATAGTAGTGATTTCATATAGATCAGCTTCAATCAAGATTCCTACCTTTATTTGTCATAGAAATAATGACTTTAAAATTAAAACCAAAGGTGATTATATAGGCCTATATTTCAATAGGAAAATAGGCTGAATTTCTTTATTTGCTCCTATAGGAAATTAGAAACAAATGTTGTACCAAATAAACAGTTCTCAGCTAAATTTCAGATGGAGATATTTTTGACAGGAAATCTTTACATTTGTTGCCGAATCAGATATTTGACAATTTTGTAGGGATACCATGTTATTTGAAATCTATCGTTGCCCCTTTAAGTTGCTGGGAAATACGTAAACGTCAGTAACGGCATAGTCAGCGGGCAAAATATTAAAAACACATGTGACACATTTTAAAACAAAATGATAAGCAATTGATATGACACATTCGACAAAGAGAGCATGGACGGTTGAAGCAAGTTTCTGTGAAAACAAGATTGTACTGATTTGATCAGAAAAAGAAAACTGAGGTCCCCCCATGGAGAGAGTGTCCTAGCTACCATAGCAACATGTACGGAATAAAAAACCGTGACTTGTAGACGATGCCATTGGCTACAGCGGCTTGAAACAAAATGATGCATACAGCACTCAATAGAGAACACAATAGACAGATGGGTGGTAGGACACTCAGTCAACACGGCCACTGTAGTATATGACACCGGGTTGATTATGAACTACGCGTGTCCCTAACGGATAGACCCCATAGCGATATTACATATTTCCTATTAGATGAGATCTAAAAAATTCACGCCCTTCCCATTACAAAATGTGTACAGCAGCATTACCACATTGCCGTCAGGTTGCTTTGCCAGGTGATTCGACAGTTTGTAAGAAATCTTTGAATGATAAGTATGTTGTATTGTGCTATGTATACTAGTGGCGCTGGAGTTATTTGATGCTGGGCAAGTGTTTTCTGTGTATGTGTAAGTGTGTGTGTGTGCTCGCGCGTGTGTGTATGTGTTTGTGGTGGTAGTGGGTGTGCGCGCCAGCCAGTTGTGTGTGTGTGTGTGGTGTGTGTGTATGTGTACGGGAACTATATGCTTTGAGCACGATGAAAACTTCGCCGTTGAAGCCATGTGAAATTTCGTTCACTGATCCGCTAATCCTTCAGTCCTTGAAAACGTATGCACTTATCCGCAATGTTTGTTAGTTATGAATGAGGCAGGGGACCAGGCTACAAGAATATCAAGCAATAAGGAGCATTATTATATAGCGTGCCGTGTGCAAGGCATCTCCCGATCGGGGCTTCTTCAAACAGGGCGGAATTGCAGAAAACAGGTAAAAAATTTAGAAGGTGAACCCTACATAATGGAACAACGCACAAGTTTATTTACAAACCGATGCAGTCATATTATGGGTGTACGGAACGATTGCAATAAGCTTCTGAAGGTGTCACTCATAATTGCGATTGTTGGACGGGGAAGGAAAGTAGCCATCGTGATAGAATAGAAGGTTTATTTGATACACGATACCTTACGATGCGCACGTGTGGAAATGTTTGCAGCTTCTACACATGTAAATACAAATTTCCAATGATTCAACAAACCTGGCTGTTTCTCAAATATTCTGACGTCACGCAACGGCATTTAATGATCAGCCCTCAATCGATACGGGTGGCGAACGAAACGGAACGAAATTTCCCACACACCTTTTGTTAAGTGGTGTGGGACTGTTTAAGCCTTGCAGGGACGTTCTTTCCTTGTGGGGACCTTTTTTCTGTCCCCACAAGCCTCTTAATACGTTTTAGTTCCTAGAGACAGCCCGTACCCTACCATAGTGCAAATAAAGCGTAATTTAGTTTTGCACTTCATTCCGTCAAATACAACTGGTTAGCCATATACTGTACAATAATTAATGGAAAAGAATTCAGAAAATATTTGCAAGAGAGATGTAGGAAAAATACAAGCTTTTAAGGATACCAAAACCTGAATTTTGATAGGGCAAGTGGTCGGGTTAAACCCGATGATCGGGTAGTGCCCCTTTAAAATATAGTATATAAATTATATGGTGTCAGAATACTGTGTAAGGTTTGTGTGTGTGTGTGTGTGTGTTATGTGTGTGTGTTTTGTGAGTGCGGGAGAGCGTGCTGGTCGGTCTGTGTGTATGATTCTGTACTTTATTCTCTTGGGCTCGATTTTGTTTTGACCTTTTTTGAGTCAGGATTTACAAGAGGGTAGGGGCGACGTTAAACCCATGTCAATAATTCTAAAATCATATTCTATTGACTGTCACTACCATTCGAACAGGTATGAATAGATAGTACATGAGCTATGTCGGCAATTTAGCCTTGCTGAACATTTGAAAAACGTTTGATTGATAAGCTAAAAATGACGCCCTTTAACCACTTGTAAATCCAAACCTCGCTGGCATAAATGGTAATTTGTAGAGAAGTATAGTTATGTATTTAATATCTTGGTCAAATTGTCATTATAGTTATATACTGTTAATCATTAGTCCTCCTTTTTATTCTATTATGTATCATGTAGAAAAGTCCACAAAATGGACACGGTTAGCTGACCGAACTGCCATGCCCTCACCAGACGCAGAAGCTAAAGCGTTATGATGCTACAAGAAGTGTCACGCACATGGCCATTTTTCACGAATCCTCGTCTCTACCTCTTCCGGAAGTAAGGGACACAAAATATGAGTCCACAATGCAAAGCGTAAATGATGTTTGGATACACACGAAATTGAATGAAATAAAAACACGGTATATTTTGTATTGTGTCTGTTTTGTGTGACTTTTGTAAAAAAAAATAAATTATGGCTGATAATGAGTCTGTTTTGTGTACTAGTAGCAGACATGTTTGTAGCATAAGACACACTGTATAATGCTTAAATCTGTCTTATAGGTGGGACTTTGTTAAGGAATTAAATTAAGAATTACTGTACTTTTTCAAGAAGAAAAAGCAATTATGTTTTCTTATTTTCATAATTTATAGATTATAAATATGGTGATCGAGCAAGTTTTCTTAGGAGTTAACAACAAATTTGCATAAAATATCTATTAAAATAAATTATTATAGCCGCTAGCGATATTTTTCGTACAATCGAGCTGTGAACAACCTCGTGTTCAGAGTTACTGTTCATAATATTAACCACATCTTCTCTACATAATGTAGGCAGTCACGTGTACAGGTTTTGTTCGTGAGTTTAACTACAGGGCCCTTTCACGGAAAGTGAATTATGTTGAATGGACTGTTTTGTCCACCGGGTGTTTCAAGCGTGAGAAAAATACAATATATGCACCTGGTTCACCTGAACATTTCAGATATTTCTACAGGTGATTCTTTTGTATTTTCGTCATGCTTGGGTTGTTCTAGAGAGGATAGTCTGGTCCATGTTAACCTAATAACCTCCTGTGCAAGCGCCCTGTCGATCAGAACCAGAATGAATATTACAAAAGGACACCTTTCACTCAGATAGGTATGCTGCAATACCTAAGTGGATTATGAATTGTTAGGTAGATCGGTGGTTGAAAACGACGTGGTAAATCATGAATACAGAGGGCGCTACACGGGTGTTTTCAGTAAGGTGACACATCTGACCCACTTTTTTCTGACACACTAATGAATTCGGAAACATTTTACGAAAAAAAACATGTTTATTGTTTAATGTTTCCGAATTCATAAGTGTGTCGAAAAAAGTGGGTCAGATGGGTCATCTAACGGGAGTTTCCGTAACCTGACCCATCTGACAACAACTTTTTTCTGACATACTTATGAATTCGGCAACCCTTCACGGAATAAAGCAAATGTTTATTCCATTAAGGTTTCCGGAATTCATAAAAGTGTGTCAGAAAAAAGGGTGTCAGATGGTTCGGGTTAAGAAAACTCCCTCATCTAACGGTATACCAGTGCTATATGGTAATACGAAAAGAAATCGCTAGCCGCTGAACATAAGATCATCTTCCAATATTGTTTTGTTTTTATCAAGAAGAAAAGATATTAACCAATATGAGGTTTTATTGACTCAGAATGTATAATATGTGAACAGTAAAGCTACCCGCAAGGACGAAATGCACAACGCAGCCAAGGACTGAAGTTTCTTTATATACACTTAAATAAGAAACCCATTTTTGCAACTAATACTTTAAATTGTTATTCTTAATTTTACACTTAATTTCCAATCCTTTCTTTTCGTTTGCCACTCCGATCTGCTTAATTTTTTACATTATGTATTTACAGTGATTTTGTTGAATCGAGCGAAAATTGGCCCAAACAATCATTTTATAATTTACTTATTAAAACAATTTTAACTAAAATCAACACCGACTTGAACGAAAACACACACATACACACACACACTTACCTATAAACACACCATCTAACACCACCACCGAAAACTTACACTAATACATAAAATTATGCACGCATATTAGACGTTGAATCATACCTATCGTTTCGTGATCTCACCAAGGGGGTAAGACAACCCCAGTATAAAGTTAATTAAAAATTAATAAAATACCATAACCGTCTGGTTTTCATAATAAAACTTGCGACATATTTCGTTATAATGAACAAAATGTACATTTTGCCCCGATTTTTTCTTTTCCGAAAATCACTGATATTAACAGTGACCAACGGATATACATTGAATCAAACAATGGCGCCAATAACCTCTTCAATGTACGGCACTATGTTGGATGTAATGGATATAGTTGTCTAAAACGCGTTAAAGGCAATAGAATTAATGTTACACAACAAGTTGTTTGGTCAGCGCTTGCCAAACAACTCTCTACCAACGCGTTTATTGAGTAGAAGTTCAAGAAGCATTTTTCGTAAACTAGGAAATAATCGTATGCTTTACGTCATCGAAAGTCAGCTCAATCAAATCGAGGAGGTGATAACACTTGGAATCTTTTTCACCTACTTGGAAGAAGGCAGGTTTTACATCCCATGTGCGAGGTCTGTGCTTGTACAGTGGTAAGTGGAATGTGAAAATCTTTTGTTCATCGATCAATCGAACAAAAGATTTCAACGTTTAGCGTACAAGTATACGCATAGCGTACGGTCTCTAAACCTCGCTAACGACCCCGCACTCCAGATTTCGCATACCGGGCCTACTGTGGAATATTATTAGCTCCATTGTTTGCTGGAGTCTGTGTATATCCATTGGTTACTGAAATTCGGGAAAAAGAAATTGAGGTGACCTTTTATTTTTAGTTCAAGTTTTACTAAGAGAACAAGGCAGTTATGGGATTTTAACACTTAAGTGTGGGATTTGGCTTCATCCCTTGACGAGATCAGTTATGCCTATGATCTCCGGCACAGAGATTATATATTCCTAAAGTCCTTTTCAAAAAATGACTACCAACATGACGATCAACGCGGAAGGGGAGGGAGCGTTATTTTTCTTTTTAGATATAGGGCCATTTCCCCTAAAAACAAAGCAGGGGTCCGCTCCGTGAATTTGGGACATTTTTAAAAAGTATGAAAATGGCATTGAGGAACGTTAAGGATATAAATGCTGTAGTAGCAGTACTAGTTAAAATAACAAAAATAATAATAATTTATTTCAATTCTTATTTTATCATATTTATAATTATTAACAATACTAAGAAGAGAATACATAGCAAAAAACAACAACAATATGCTGTTAAATTGTAGACACATGTTCTCCGTGGTTATCGCCAGAGATAACCACGGCAATTATGCACTTTTTCCGAGCACGGAGTGTTAATCTCATTAGAACGGGTGACATATTGCCAGTGACATCCGGTCTAGATTAAACGGACAAAGGTACAGATGGAACTCTGGAACAAGAACGCGAATAAGACGGGTGAAGTGACGATTACATATGACAAAAGTGGGAGAGACGCCGATATGGTATATTGCAAAACCACATTTTTAATTATTACACCTCATGAATATTCATGAGCATAATCATGCTATTTCATTGGCTGATTCATATTACGCGAGCTATTTCCATAGGGAAAATAGATTGAACTGTTTCCCTACAACCTCGTCCCCAGAGTCACGGGTTCGGGGTGATAGGCCCGTAGCCAGTACCTCGGGAAAATTGTGTGCCCTATTTCCCTCTAACCATGTAGTATTTGTATACTATAAAATATGCACTGTGAGGTTAGTTTTAAGTGTCAGCTTACTATTTCTAAGTTCAAATAAGAACAAATATAAATTCGAATAATTAAAACCAAAACTGAAGAGTAAAAATCGTCACGGTATTATTTCAATTGTTTTCCTTTGTCTACTCCCAGTATCCATAATGAGTACGGATTTGTGATAAATTAATCAAGTGGTTTGTGAGGAAATAGGGAGCTCACTCCCTCTACACGGGTTCACTTTAGATCTTGTTTTTTACATGATATAATTTTCTTTTCGTGCATATGTTCACATAGGTGACAGAGAAAACATGGCAGTATTTAAAAAAATACCTTCACTAAGAAAACTAGTGCATCCTTATTTTTTCCGAAAACTGCAAAATGGCGAAATCTCATTACGTTATCGCCTTGTGCCACAAGTATTTACTTTTCTGGGATTTCTATATGAGAGTCATATCCTGATATTTAGAATTAGAGATCACACCAACATTATGACAAAAAGGCCTTTAACAATTAGTGAATCCTTAATTTTTTTAAAATAAATTATAAGCAGTGGGCTATCATTCTAAAAACTCTGTCAGTAAGACAAAATAAACACTTATACCTTCCATTGGTAAACCTTTGCAGCTAATTATGTACATGGTTTTATACCATATTATATTTTAAGATAATTTATATTTTGTATAAGATTAACTTGAAGTAATGTTTTCTGTTCAACAAATTAATAGTTGTAACCTAAAGAGGACATCATTGTCATTGTTACAATAACACAATAAATTGTAGGTATATTGAACAGGTATCGCCATGTCAAGGCGATTGGAAGCCTGTATATAAAGGATTAATTATTTGATGATTTCACGGAAGGTCAATAGGTAACGTAGACAGACTTGTCCTCCAGAACAACCCAAGCATGAAGAGAATACAAAAGAATCACCTGCAGAATTAACTGAAATTTTCAGGTGAACCATTTGTATGCATTGTATTCTTCGCATAGCTGGATGATCTGCAGGGCCAACCACAAAGTCCATTCAACATAATTTACAATCCGTGAAAGGCATGTTTAAACTCCCAGCGTATATTTCCTGACGCAAGGCGAAACGTTCCCAAATTCATTCTGGCCCTGATCTATAGTGGGCGCTTGCACAGGAGGTTAATAGGTTAACTTGACCAGATATGTCTGCCATAAACTGACCAAGCATGTAAAGAATACAAATCATCTTCAGAAATATGTGAAATGTCCAGGTAAACCAAGTGCGTGCGTGCAAGTATTCTCCGCATGCCTGGGTGATCTGGAGGACAAACATTCAACATAAGATTTATGATTTTAAAAATTATGCTTTTCAAGTCCAGAAATGTACTCACATTTTAGACGTTTCATTCTCCGGTCGGAGAACTTCTTCAGTAATGCGTTCTTTGCACTCTGCGGATGAGAAAAATACGCATCTCGCGGGAGTAAAGCGGCTGGATCGGCGCATTACTGAAGAAGTTCTCCGACCGGAGAACGAAACGTCTAAAATGTGAGTACATTTCTGGACTTGAAAAACATAATTTTTAAAATCATATTACACTACCATCCTGTATAACTTATTTCAAGATCCATTCAACATAGTTTACCTTCCGTGAAAGGTCCCAATAAATACAAATAATCACAGAGCTGTTGCAATTTATACTTCGTACAGAAATAAAGAATATTGATTCTCTTAATGACTACATTCGCACCATTTAGCTATTATCACATTTTTTCTTCCTCTGACACGTAAGGTGGAATTCTAATCAAAACATATTATTTGTGGTTGTTTGCAAAGTTCGAAAGCTTTCCAGAATATTTGATTTTTATGTTGTTCAGTTATTTCAAGGAAACATGTGATATGACACAGTATACAGACCCGTCCAGTCGTGTTTTCAATAATTGAAAAAAAGTTGAGAAATGTCGTTGTTTTATCATTCTCTAGGCAAAAACAGTTACAAATCTATTGCAGTGGCAGTACGATACTATCTCTGCCGTAATCTACCGTACACCTGGCGTGCCTGGAACAAATATTGAAAAGGGCACTGCTAGCGCATTGTCTTGGGATTAGCATACCGTTGCTATTAATCTGAAAGCAATGTGCTTATGCCAGTTGTAAGGTAGATTAGAAGATACCAATCTAGCACAGTGTGTTGGTTTCATTTCATATTATTAAATAGACGGAGATTTTTAATATATCTAAATATTCTTTCATGCCGCACAAAGCTGCTGTGTTCAGTGTGTGTCATGTGGTCGTAAAAATTGTAACTATTTTAATAATTATACCTGACATTAAGATCGACCCCCAGATTGAAAACGAGTGAAAGAAACATCTGTGTATGATATCAACTGTTTACATTGAATCTATTGGTGTTATGCAGTATTTATCAATTAATTAAGAGACGATTTGTGTAAAAGAAAACATTTGGATTACGCTTTCTTAGAAAACCATATTTCCCTTTGCGAACTATAATTATATTTGCCTCCGTGCGTCACCATTTAAAGAGTAAGCTTTCAATCAATACATATATTTTCGCATGGAATCATGGTATTTTATGTATCCTGTTGATCGCTTGTGAGTGATGAACGTGTTTAAGTAAACAATCTTGTTCTATTTAGCATGTCCTTGAAGTCAGGCACCTTCTTAAAAAGGTTATACAACAAATGAGAATCGTTTAGATAAGAATCGATTAAATATTTAATTAATTTTGCATCCTCGTTACACTTGAAACGGAAAGTGTCAAAAAGGAGATGTCCATGTCTTGATAACTAATAGGGACCCTGGTAACGACAAAGTTTAATGTTTATAATGGCTTTGTCTATTACCCGAGTGTGAGTATGTGTGTTTCTTCTGTATGAGACCTTTCGTCGTATTCCACTTTATTAGACATACCTTCTGTTTTAAGCCCATCTCGTCTGTACAAAGCCTTTTGATGAAACCTCATATCTGTTAATTTCATATGTGAGACACATTGTGCGTGTAATAACCGCACAAGAGACATCGCTTGTCTAAAAAGTACCGTGCAATTCACCAATTGGTGACAAGCATGAAGCATTAGCATCTCTATTCGCGCTTGAGATATATTTTGTGTGTACACCCCCTTGTAGAGATATCTCGAATATCTTAGTGCCATGTATGATATATTTTCTTCATCTTCAACCCGTGTATGAGAGTTATTGGCTATTGAAGGGGGGAAAAACAGATTGTTTCGAGACATTTCTGTTGTACAATATTCGTATATAGAACATTGTTCGTATACAACCGTGCAATAAATTCACGTCTGTGAATTTGAGTTCTTTCTAACCCTATATAGGCATTATCTATCTAATGGTCAAAATATAGTTTTTTACATGATTTAAGCACAAGGGGACGCATGAGGCATTTCTAAAACCTTTACTTGATCAGTATCATTTCTTCCTTTTCATAAATATTCGACCAGCTACAATCATATTTCATATTTTCGGTGTTAAACTCTATAAGCCCAACACATTTCAAGTGGTCTGTCTTCTTTATTTCATCTTGCCAGAACCTTTCAACGCCCAGGCTTCTTCGCAAACTTTGTACATGAACTGTGTTAAACCTGTCCAAATCTCCTAGGAAAAATTAAATTCTCTTTTCAATTTGGTTCAAATTTAATTCGAACTGCCAATAATGAGACAATCTGTCTATTGTAATAATTAACCAATATGCGTCACAAATGTAGGCAATTGGAACACAATTGTACGTACTGACACCAACCATTATCTGGTCTGACAATTTTGCTAACATTTTCAAGATCGGTTGTCAATTAAAACAACAGAAAGTGTGTAAGCTGAGTAAATTAAAATAATACTAATGTAAATATAGTGTTTTCATTAGGGTATCACACACAAGCGAGAGAGACAGAGAGAGAGAGAAATTCCTCAAAGTTTAAGGTTTTATATGTACAACCTCATCAGACGACGATAAGTCAGAATCTAGATGTTCTTATTGACAGAGTGCCTTTCTTCATAAAGGAAAAGCCATGACACATCCGGATACCCAAATATATCAATGTTTGCTTTTCATTATGAGCGTCATATCCTGAATAAAGTGTTTATGTTGCTGTGTCAAGTTTTAAACGTTTTATAAACATTTTGGCTTGGTGCCTTATTTGGTGTTTTGTGTTTCTTTAAGCTTTACTCGAGCATGCGGTATGTGATAAAACCAAATGATAACAATTGTTGCAAAGTTGGCGTACCTGAACTTATGAGATATTCTCCAAGGCAGGCGATAAAAAACATTGCGTATTTTCAAAAAGTGGTGTTATGAACTAGCACAAGCAGGCATATTTCCTCTAGTGATCACTGTAAAATCACAAACAAATCCCGACTTTTTGAAAGAGGGACGTACTCCGGAGAGAAAGTTAAGAAGGTTCGTGGTAGATATGGGTGTATTTGACCAAACAAAAAAGTTTAAGCATCAAAGGATATCGGGTTGTAGGAGTTAATTGATCTAATGTTCTTCATTTCAGGTTGACTTGCCGCCCGGCTTGCCTGTCAGCCCAGGGCTGGTGAAATCATTCATTGTGTATTTGGCATGCTTTTTGAAAAACGTGCAGGCATTACTAATACTTCATACAAATTGCCCTATGTAGTGTTAGGTACCTGGCAGGGGTCAATCAAATAGGCAATATCAATTGTGCCTTCAACGTTGCTGTTTGTTAACACATTACTTGAAATCGGACACTGAACTCCGAAGTATCAAGCAACAAGAAAGCCCTAAAGTTCACGTATAATTTGGAGGGCTGTTAAGATAAGTAAACAAAGTCTGAAGTTTTAGCGTCTTTCAGATCTTGTTGTTTCTTTACATGACTGAAATATTTACCGCAAATAAAAAATTCACTGAATTCAATAATTTCGTTTAGGAAAGTGTTGGAAGGGGATGCATCTCCAAAGGCCGAATTTTGGGATATGTAGTTTTGTCATAAAAACGTTTACCTGGCTCGTTGGGTGATTCAGAAAACATCTAGACTCAAGGGTTATGCCTACCATGTTTGAACCTATGGGTAGTGTAGAGTTATCAGGTAAAGATAATACAGAACCTTGGTATGACCTGAGTGTGAGTGAGTGAGTGAGTGCATCGTGCGTGAGTGGATGAGTGAGTGAGTGATTCATCGGTAAGCGAGCAGGGAACAGAGAAGACTATGAACTGGCCCGCCAAGACCAGCGAAAATTCATACTGGTCTTAACGTGTGTGTGGGATAGATCGAATTTATTTCACTTAAAAGGACGCAAGACGAAGCGCAGATCCGATCAGCTATTGGATTACAACTCCTCCTAATCCCGTCTCTAACATCTCCCAATCTCCCTAGGTGGAGATTATCAAAATATATAAAGCAATTTAATTCTACGTGGAGATTAACAAGATCAAGTCGCATGCCCATTACACGGGAATCCTAACGGCTTCGACCCAAACCTTCCGGTCAAGAGTAGAGCCAACTGTAGGAACTTCGTCAACAAACAAAATAATGTATTGTATATAAATGCATTTATTGAAAAAAATAAATAAATTGAAATGATTTATCAACAAGAGGAAAAGGTTATGATTTTTCAAATCCGTCAAAGAGCTGTTTTAATGAGATCGATTATTATTTAGTGGAAAATATATTTTAAAATCTCATTAGGTTGGTGTAACTTTAGCTGAAGGGCCATTTGTGAAACGCTATTAATAATATATTAGCCACTTCAGAGGTTCGTAAAGGACACTCAGTCTGGAAGAGAAATGAAATGTGGCCTTGAAAAATCCCTAATATGTCAATCACAAGCTTAGTTTCATAATAGTCTACTCTATCGTCTAAATATTATTCAAAAACTCCAAATGCTGTCTCTCTATTTTTAAAACGCACCATATGGTAAGCATGATTACAATTTAATGACCGCATGTTCGGCGTGCTAGAGAAAGCTATGACTTACAAACATTTCCGTGTGCTACCCAAATAAACGCATAACATTTTGAACACATTTGCCATTAACGGTTTTTTAAATGTTATAAACTATGTTGAATATCGACATTTGCCAAGGTTTGGAGAATTTTTCTTGAAAACATGCCAAATAAAACATCGTTATTTTTAATGTTTGTTTATTTTATTGTGCATATCAGGCGTCTCTAAAAATAAAAGCTCTGATTTTTGTACTGATATAATAGTTTTCCATAAAAACATCGTCATCTGAAAGGATTAAGCTTTGCCGAGCTACGCCAGATATCAGATGTCCCTAAAAATTTTACTTGCAATGATATAAAGTTTTCCATAAAGTTATCGCCATCTGAAAGGATTTAGCCGAGATTTAATTCTATAGAGCAAATACGAAATTGGGCCTATTTTGTATATTGAAATATAAGCAAAACAAAATCACCTTTTTATTTTTTGTTAGGCATTTCTTTTATATATAATCTATATGAAGCTCAAAACCAGCCATTTAAATTCCTCAAAAGAGTCACATTTAGCCTCTTATGGTTTTCAAAAAGGAACAAGCTACTATATTTGAGATCGTGTCTGTATATGCGTGTTATTGTTCAACTGAAACGCCATTGAGCTTGAACATTAAAGGGAACCATATTAGAGAAGTTACTTATAAATACTTGTAAAATGACATCTGTATTATTAACGACTATACCGTTTTCGTGTTGAAGATCATTGATGTAATTATGCATAATCGATAATCTTCAATACGAAAATGGACCAAGAATTGCTCCAACTCATATATATATATATATATATATATATATATATGATTTGGACCAATTCTTGAACCATTCCCTGGAGATGGCCAGCGCACGCAAGTGTTGAAAAAAATGTGCGCTTGCCTGGACCTGGAATGCCGGACCTAAAACCTATGATTAAGCGCATTGGTGTCCTGCCTCATGTAGGAATGCTTTTTTTTATATCAGTGCTACTCTAAGTTTGTTGTTTGTAGTTAGGAGCATTGAAGTCCTGACTCATGTAGGACTCATACACCGCTATTTCTTTAAATATTGAAAGATGCAACAAAATCCACCTTATTAAAACCCCTTATGAAAATTTTGTTACACCTTACCGAAGATTTACTCCACTTATAGGGTTGTTTCTTTTAAGGCGACATTGAGTGAACTTTGTCGAGGTTCAAAAATATACGGTACCAAGCATACCTTTAAGAAAACAAAGATATAGTTTAAAGATTCAATATGGTGGTGGTAATATGTTGTACATCGTGGTGACCAACGTTTGGAGCAGGGAGTGGAACGCATGCCGTTTATAGGTCATACTTTAAAAGCTATGTCGGACATTATCCTTAGATGTAACAAATAATTCAAGTCAGGCTAAACATCTTAAATGATGGGATCTTCATCAAGGCCTGGGCCCACAGAGACTTGTTTTCTGAACAGTTTTCTATACTAGGAAAACGAATAATATGCAAAAATATATTTCATCTCACTATATGAAAACAATATTGTTAATTAGTTGAGCTCAAGACTGAGAAGTTCTTAATTACATGTGACATTTTGAAACGTCTCTCGAAATCACGGCTTTTAGAAGCTACGCGAGACTGTAATCCATTAATTTATCTAAATCCTTCTCCACTAATGTCGAATGAACACATTTTTTGTAGTCTTAATGCGACGTTTACACAAAAGCATTATGAAAGGACAATGTATTGATTTAACTTTATGAAGTATTTCATCTTTTATAAAGTTGGTAATTAATTTTGTATAAACACTACTTCGATTTCATGACAGTTTTTCGTCATCTCCCCATTTATCATGAGGTCAATAACATTGGGTGTATGTAAGATAACATCTCTATACGAGAGGCTCATGGCAAAGTTACATTAATGATCTAAATTAGAGAAAAATACAACTTCCATCTTCTATAAAACACACTTTAATGATCACCTTTAAATGGTTGCCACGGTAACGATTTTGGCGCTATTGATGTAAATGAGGTATCGTAAGCTATGGAACAATCGGTTTATTATTTCCTATTTTAGTTTCACTGCAGCTTTTGATTTGTGGTTTTCCAAAAAAGAGTCATTACTTTTTGAAGGTGTGTTAACTTTACAAGTCACTTCGATGAAAACTTAATCGAGTAATTTATAGGTCAAGGGTGTACCGAAGCAATTGAGCCAGGGGGAGCAAAATTCCCAAATCGTCTCGGTGAACTGCTCCAAAAAGCGCTAAACGGAGCCAATGCGCGAAAACTATCCCAATTTATCGTAATTTAGGTCAAAAAATAAAAAAAAAAAAACCGGGTCGAAGATGCACACTTACGTTTACTTACCCCTCCATTGGTCGCTACGCCACTGATACAGGTGTGCTCTAAGTAGGCGTTGTAGTGCTTAAAACATTGCCAACGACAAAACATACAGAAAAGCTCCTAATCAATGCTACAGACGTATAAGAACATCGGGTGAAAGTTAAAACAAAATCAAAGACATTGAAAATATCAAAGAAGCTAACGGATATCATGGATATGGGCAGTGTGCATTGCACGTTGATGTAATAACTCAAAAGCGTGTATGGAGGGTGTTAGAGTGTTACAAGCCGAGGGCTACACAGTGGATGACTGTAGGCGGGTAAGGTGAGTCAAATACCTTAGAATAAAATATCGTGGACAGTTTATAATGAAGTGTCCTTGAAATCATTTTAATGTTTACATTAGCAAAACAAACTTAATCAAGCAAACAAAAGCAAAATTTTAATCCACGCTGGTTAAAAAAGCGCGGATTTAAGAGGTTTAGGCGAGATTGGCAGTTACCTTGCATTCGAAGTGGCTAGAAATGTTTAGTGCAAGACAAACGTAAGTGCGACTTACGTCCAAGGTCTTCTTGCAATCTGAAGTAAAATAGAGTTCAATGCAAGACCGACGTAAGTTCACCGCTTTCGCCTGTCTTATATTCGAAACTGATAGACGAGTTTAACGCAAGTGTCATTGACGTCTGTCTTGCACCTGAAGTGGCCAGAAATGTTGAATACAAAGTCCTACTCACGTGATCTTGCATTCCAAAGAGTCGTTGGTGCTTAATACAAGAGAAACATAAGTGCGCCACTTACGTTTGAAACGGCTACAAAAATGTTTAACGCAAGACGACGTAAGTGCCACTTATATTACATCGGTTTGGCGTTTAAGCTGAGCAAACAAGTTTAACGCAATAGGGATCCCCTTGCATTTAGCCAAAAATACTTAAAAGTTGCCTCCACACAAAACGTATTAAAACCAACGCTAAGCATATGCAAATTATAATTAATTCGAAAACCATTTGACCGTCCAAAGGTGGAAAGGAAATTGTTGGTGTATTTGATACCCATCCAAAGTTAGTCTGTGGGTCCGGTATCTTTTCTAAATATAACCACCTTACAAAGAAAAAAATCCACATGGGCTTCAATTGGCTACGTAAAAGTAAGGGCACATGTGGTCCAGTGGATATGACGGCCGACTCATGATCTGAAGGTTGGGGGGTTCGAGCCCCACTGCGGCCAATGTGTTGTGCACTTGGGCAAGGCACTTTACCTCCCTTGCCTCGTCGACCCAAGCGATATTCGGATAGCTGTTAGGGGAATATTACAATCTAACTGCTGATAGGATTGTGCGCTTGGCCGGCTGCCGACCGTGAAGCGATATGATTGTGACGATTTCCTGATGGCAGCGTAATAATAATAGGCAACAGCGCTGTGATCTTGATGAAATGGCGCTTTATAAAAGCCCGTGTATTATTATTATTAATAAAAGTTCAGACTTATTTACCATACGTGGATAAGTATTCCAAAAATACCCAACCAGCTAAAAATGAAAATCTTTCTATGGTTTTTTTGACTAAATGAAAACATCATTTTAGAGTGGAATGACATATTTTGAGGGAAAAATATGTTTTGACATGAATATAATCAAGAAAAATAAACATCAACATACGATTGATTTACATGACAAAAAAGGCCTAAGTTCTCACAGTCACAGCAAATGTGACACATTGCGTACACTGTTAAAATGTTCAATAACGGCGTTTTGACTGGTAGCAGGGACTCACAACAGTTAAAATGAAGTTTTTGTTACAGTTATTTGCACGTTTCGAGTCCCTTTTTGTTATATGCACATTTGAGCCCCGGCCTACAGTCAAAACGCCGTTTTATTAAAACATTTTTAAAAGTGTACGTACATAAGCTAAAGAAGAGATACATTCTTTACAAGAAATCGTAAATGAAAGTTCATTGCATAAGGGCAACTGTGATTTTGTTTCAAATTGGGATTGGGATTAACGTACAGATTTAATTTGAGGTAAAATTATTCCACTGCTATTTTCCGTACTACAAAACTAATCAAGCATTTATTGAATTCTTCCGAATTTTCCTCCACCTTTACTGACATATTGTCACCTATGATGAAGAAAAGGTTTTTCAACCATCAATCCTAATTTGTAAACACGGTCCACAGGAACATATATTGTGGTTAAGAAACGATTTCTGTAAGTGTACTACACAAAATCAATAATTTGCGGTCTTTGGCCTTTTCTTTAGAAGTATCTAATAAAGATACGAGTGATGTGAGAAAAATATTCAAGATACCAATCGTATAGGAATCGATCGAAGGGAAGATGTTTTGGGGTAGTTTTGTTGAACTCGGACCCTTTGGTAATATCGTGATTTAAATAATAAAGTTATTCTGGCTAGAATACTTTTTTGGAAGTACATAATTTCTTAACCAACCAAATGTATACAAAAAGTAATATTGAAGGATGCATATATAAAATTCCTTCTATTGAAATATGTATTTGGGCAAAGGAACATTTCTTTTTATTTAATGAAATGTGTATTTTGAGTGTGTCCAAATAATGTTTCCTACATCATACTGCACTTCCAAAAGACTCCAGAAGACAATAAATACAATCCACCATAGAACTGGTAAAATCGGCTTTCAACATTACTAACAGTAGTAAAGGTATGCATATTCCAAGGCAACGTACTTACCGTTTGCTTACAGAACCTGCATCCTATGGATTCACACCAGTAAATAACTTGAGAAACAGGTAAGTCCAGCCCCCACTGCAAATGAGGCGGTTTTTTGGTGACCCTCGCCTAAATATACCCTAAAAACTGAGAGAAATTGCGAGACCTGGGTTGCAAATCATGGTTGCTATCAATATTAAGTATAAATCTGTAGGAATATCAAAAAAAGGTTGTCATTGATATGTTATTTTGATCCGACAAAACAATTTTAACCGTATTCTTACAGGGAACACCTGACTGAAAAAGTGCTCTGACCTCCAGGGTCCACGGTCCATGCTAGTCTTCACGGTCCAGTCGCTCGAAAATTTTGGGGATAACTACCCTAATTTCATGATTGATTGGGTAGGAGATATGATGACCTTCAAGCAGAATGTTAGTTTTAAGGTCTGAGATGTTCCATTGAGGAGAAAATGACGTTTCATCTCGGCCATTTTGTACCGGAACGAATGGGACCAGGATTTAGTGGTGTGAAACCCTATAGACTGGTCATAAGGACTGGCAAACTTTGACGGACTAACTGTGACAATGTCACTCCTAATAGACCTATTACCGTAGGGTTGATCCATTAGACCGTGTATGTGGATGACTTTACCTTTCTGGCAAGTCTTATCGATAAAGACAATGGGGCCCAGAAGGACATCAAGTCAAGACGTGGAGAAACTGTGGGGCTTTGACTGAACTATATACGTTCCATCTGGTAGCCAAAGCAATACGTTCTAACTTCCAAAAGTAACCTATACAAAATTAATGTAAAATCTTGTAGTCTAGGTTTGTCAAAAGATCGTGCAAGCAGCGTTCAAATGAAAAATTCAAATAAAATGCCACTTTAATACAAAAAGAATACAGGACTACATATCTTGTCATGCTTCAGGTTTTGCTATAGCAAATTTTACTTCTAAAAATAAGTCTCTAATTGTCTATCTGCGTACGTTATGCCTCTTGGTCAATTACTAGTTCTCATATTAATATCTTTGAGGATAGTAACGTTGAAAATGGCCCAAAATTAAATGTTTTATCTTCTGGTATGTCTGTTAAATGCTTGTGAAATTGAAACGTGCACGGGAGGGATTAAATACCAGTGAATGGAATAATATGAATGGATGTTGACGAACTTCCGAGTTTTGAAAAAAAAATCATATGAAGAAAAACAAACAAATAACCACTGAAATGAAACCCTGCGTACATTACACTGTGACAAAGTCATCATGACAGGGAGTTTTTTCTTGATTGTCATTGTCAAAGACAAGTTGTCTTTAATTGTTTCATATTTAGATGACAAGATTATGCTCAGTCAATTGAACAGAAATGAGGTTACTAAGAGATAGAAGGGAAGGGAAATATAACAAGCAGTGCATACTAGTTCTTACACGACAGATGCAACTGTAATAAAAGGATGCCAGAGCATAGGTCGTGCTGATAACTAGGTCCTGTGCTAAAAAAAATACCCAGTGTAGAACTGCAGGGCTGGACAGAGATGAATCTTACATTAGAGACACAGTACCAGGTGGAGTGATGTCCTGGTTGCCTTATGTCCCACCAGGGATAAAGAGGACTAAGTTAATGACTACCTCGGCACGAAGTTTCAAACCTAATTAAAGGTTACATTTCGTGATTTTAGACTATTTTAGCACATTCTGTTTTGTTGCTAGACTAATTAAAGCAATAGCAGCGTATTTTTTGAAGGGCGCCCCCAATTTTCAAAAATTTGGAGAGTTCACACGGTTGCATTGTAACGGGCTAGTAAACTTTACCTGGGAATGGTTAGCTCGAAAATGTCTTGTGTCACAAACTAGGAATTTTGTAACTAGAATAATTATATCGGGGATCCCGATAATAATCAAACGGTGCTGGACACGGCCTTCCAATGTGAAAAATAGCCGGGAAATAGCGACTGTACGTGTTACGCTCATCCATTAGTTGTTTTAATAGTTCGGACACGTCAAGTTAGAGGGTATTTTCTCCGAGGTGGCACTATTTCATCATGGACGGACATAAACGTAGCATTTCCAGCTCGGCCGTTAAGTCCAACTGGGTATCCAATTCTAATACAAAAATCGTTATTTGGTGATAAATACGAATTTTGTTTAGCATTCTCGTTTGCAGGTATAGTTTTCTAGAAAATTACCAACGTAACTGTGCAAAAATATCAACTTTTGAAAAATTGGGGCGCTCTCAAACAAATGTGCCCAATATTGCTTAATGACTACCTCGGCACGAAGTTTCAACCTCATTAAAGGTACATTTAGTGATTTTAGACTATTTTAGCACCTTCTGTTTTGTTGATAGATTAATTAAATGACTACCTCGGCAACGAAGTTTCAACCTCATTAAAGGTACATTTCGTGATTTAGGCTATTTTTCCTTAGGTTTTGTGTGTAAGACTAAGTAAATGACTACATCGGCAGAAGTTCAACCTCATTAAAGGTACGTTTCGTGATTTTAGTTAGACTTATTTTAACACCTTTGTTGTTGATTAGGCACTAAGTAAATAATGACTACCTCGGCACGAAGTTTCAACCTCATTTATAATAGGACATTTAGTTGATTTTAGCTTTTTAGCACTTTATTTGTTGTACAATAAGTAAATGACTACCTCGGCACGAAGTTTCAAAACTCATTAAAGGTTACATTTCGTGAATTTAGACACCTTATGTTTTGTTCGTTGTTTCGCTACGAGATTCCTTGAAAAAAAAAACTCATTCCCAAAATTACGGGGTTATGAAACAAAATGTTGTATTCACAGTCTCCCATAGACATACAAGTTAACGCAGGTATACTTTATGACTTTCTGTTTATGTTGATTAAAATAGGCCCAAGTAGCAAAATTAGACTAAAGTAATACACGGAATTGAAGTCACAAAAGCATACTGATTTAGCACCATACCCTAATTTTAATAATAAATAATTTAAATTATAAAAAGTTAATGCGAATTCTTGGAGAGACGAAGACTTGCTCGTCCGATTGGGCACACACTTAGCCCAACGGTTAAGATGATACAAAATCTATTTTAGGTAAGTCGGGGACCGCGGATTGTTGATCACAAAATGCCCATTTATAACAATTAAATAGGGTATGCAATTAACAAGATCTGCATTAAGTTATTCCAGATTCAAGGTGAATAATTAAACAAAGTGATCATGGTTAATATCATTATGTTAAACTTTGTGATTGTATTTTTTTTTTTAAGATTTCTTTGAAAATATACAAATCATAAACTTCCATACAGTTTTCAACGTGTCATCTAAATAGTATGTTCGAACTCCAATACCCTTTAATAAAATGTTCGATTTTTTGACACGTTGACACAACCACAGCTATTACACGGAATCGTATCGTTGTTATTTCTTCAAGAAGGATATCACTGAGCTGACCTATAGTTATATAAAAGCGCCTGTAAGATGAACTACAAGTGATTTTTTTTTCACGTGTACTTAATCATTCTATGTAGTAAAGCGTTTTAAATTTAGTGTCCAGTCGGCTATTCATAAAACAGTACTAACGGTAAATGGACATTTCAGTCCCAATGGATTAATATAACTAGGCCCTGTTGCCCTGTTTAATGTAAATGGAAGTAAAAGTAGAGACAGCACAATTTTACTGCGGCTAGGCCTCTTTGTAAAACGTTTCCATTAGAGGCACATGGTGTAGCCGCAAGGGAACATTTTTTAAAACACAACTAAAAGTAGTGGTTAGAAAGGAATAATCCTGCCTCCGGCTGATTTTCATTATTTTTTCGGTGTGTCTTACGCAAAGTATGGTTAGCAAACTAGCATAATTGACAAGTACAAGTAAACTAAAATGCTAGCGTGTACCCATTTCCTAATAAAGATCGACGGTTCCTTCATTTAATTCATAGTGATTATAATACCAAAAACCGCATATTAGAAATAAAAAGCAACCACACATTCAAAAGATACTGGTAGAAAAAATTCCGATTCAGGGGGCTTCTAACACTGCATATGTGTATCTATCTGAGCATAGGAACAGCACACACATACACAACAACACACCACATGTCCGTTTGTCCCCTCCAAAAAAAGCGCAACACTTGGTGGCAGCTGCCATAATTTTTGAAGAACAAAAAGCACGTGACTACTTATTCTTTGTTCTAAGGTAAAGATGTACTGTTAGCTAATACCCCTTAAAAGTTCATAAAGGCAGAGTCAATATTTTTTAAGATATGTGATCCCAAAAATGAAGTAACCTGTAGGACCCATTTACAAATCTCAGGCGCTATTAAACAGACAAATACGGAACTTTACGTTTTGCGCCCAGAACCGCAAATATGAATCTCTGAGTCCAACCACCAATTTTCTTTTTCTTTTTTTAAGACAGGTACTGCCAAAACATATTATTACATATGGAAGTTTCCATTGGTAATAACAGCTAAGAAGCATGCATTGTAACAAAAACTTAAAAGATCGAATTAGGAATGTTCATGATCAACAAACTTTTCATATTTTTTTTAATTTTTTAGTTTTTTGATTTTTTTAATTTCATCATCATTTTTGTGACGGCCACACAGGTTAGTTATCTTAACCCAAAATTTATAAAAGAAGAATATATACGGATATTGTTATGAGTTTTGTGTTGTATTGAAAACAGGTTTTACTCTCATAAAGTTGAGAATATAACATTATTTTCAGTAACAAAGCAAGTTGCAGCCCTACGCATTTATCATTTAATGGATGTGGAGTTTGTCTATGACTAGTCATTATTTTTTATATCGTCTTGAAACATATGTTATCACCAATAGTAAATTAAGGGTTTACCATTATCATTAAGTAATAATTGATGAAATGCATTCATTTGCTAAGTAGAAGTTTTTGGTTTTTTGTTTTTCCTTTTTTTTTTCCAAAAGAATTTGGGCAAGTAAATGTTGATTGCAATCAATATTGTATTTGCCATTCGGTTCTTCATTGCCAGTCTTGTGGTTACCAGCTCCTCATTTTTGTAAAATGGGGTTCTGCGGGATTACTTGATTCAAGTTGATTGTTGGGGTCATATCTTAAAACTGTTGACACTACCTTTATGAACTCTTCAGGGATATTAGCTAATAGTCCACCACCTGACAACAAGATTAGTAGTAACATGCTTTGTTCAAAACTTATGGCGCCTGCCACCAAGTGTTCGTTTTTTTGGGACACACGGTATACACACGCGCGCGCGCGTGCTCGCACGAGTTCACGCGCACGCACATTGGAGCATAATTATATGAATGCTGTGTAGAGAGTACATGTTTTATGGATCTGAGACCTGGACCATGAGAAAGAGCTACAGGATAGCCTGGAGTCACATACACTAGGCTTCTTATGCGAGTATATGACCAAAGCAACAGATATGGAGATATCCCTCCAATCTCATCTTCTGTTGCCCAACGCCGAGCTCGATTTGCCCGTCACTGTCGTCGTGCGATTGATCAAGTTATCATAATCATATGTTGGAGGTTAACATGCCCCAAACAGGGGTCGTCGCCCCTTTAACTATATTGACGCGATTGCTTGAGACATCCAGCAGGATCCAATCTGACATACCAAACTTAATGATGGACAGGGACATTTTGGCGCTACATGGAGAACAGCATCTCGGATGCGGCCGCTAGATATAGATGAATTGACACCTGTTACGGATTCATTCAACACCGACGTGACCTCTTTGTTGGGTGGGAATTTATATAACGAGGGTCTCTTCTTAGAAGCCATCCTGTAGACAACCTTGACCAGCAGTTGAATTGGACGGCACTAAATCCAGTTATTACTTGTAAGATATGATCCCTAGGTCAGCTAGTAATTCATTAGTGATGCTGCGGTAGCCTATAACAATAATACGAGTTGTTTTTTCTCTTTTCACACGTCTGTATTGTCGCAGATGTCCACTTTACAGGACCATAAAGCATAATTCTTTGACTCCAAACAAGCACTCATATGTTCCATTAAAACAGCACTATGGTCCTTTAGAGTACGAATGTGGTAAGGGACCCTTCAAAACTCAACTGCAGGTGGAACCCGCGGTTTATGGCGATCAAACCGCAATTCATTGTTTAGAACCAATAGAAAACCGGTTACAAATAAATAGATCCTGGTGAATCATACTGTTTAATTTCAACTGCAGTAAGGAATGAATGACCGACGATTGATCTATTTACAACATCACTAGCGACCCCGGGGGGGGGGGGGGCCTCGACCCAAAATTGGGTACAGGTGTTCGTCCGCCGGGTAAAAAAAATCGACCCATGTTTATAGTGACCAAATTGTAAAAAAATATGACAATTTTATAGTTGGTTCCGAAATGTCGACCCATTATTTTCTTTTTTTTTTGTCTTTTGTCAGGACCCACAGGCTGACTATTTATTAATAACAATAATAGCAAACAACATACACAAATATATACAAGAAAAACACATACAATTGGCAGGGAAAAAATGTTGTTTACAATTCCAAACATTGCATTATAGATTGTAGGCAGTACTCTAAAACAAAAGGTTATCTGGAACTGAGAGGACAAGCAGTCAAGGAATGACTCCAATCATAAACTGTTCGCATTCACCATCCCGACTATGCCCACACCAACCCATCTCACAAGATGAAGCCAAGTCAGCGCACCACAGACCATGCACACCCAACACAAACCAACCAGGAAAAACCCAACCCAGCAGCTAAGTCAATGGGACAATTAATACCCCACAACAAGCCAATAAACAAATACAGGTCGGAAAACAATATATTGATAATGCTTCCTTAGTTGCCCACCCTCTCAGTTCCAGATAACCAGTATTACTTCAGGCATTTACATATACGAATGGCTTAGAAACTTCATCGTCCTAGGATTGCATGTGTCGCATGCTGTCGCGGTTTGTAATAATAGGTCTCATTTGACCTTGACCTCAGGGATGTGGACCTTGACCTCAGGTTTGAACAACTGAGGGTCAAACTTGCACTATGATTAAGCTTAGTACCCGTTGAACTGCAACTTTTCATTAGGTCAATTTATAGGTCTCGTTTGACCTTGACTGCCATGTGACCAAAACCTCATTACAAAAAATGAGGGGAAGCAATGGTGCCACCTATAATTCAAGTTTGCTGCAATTGAACTTCAACTCTTCAAATAGGCCAATTTGACATCTTACAAACTTGACCTCACATGACCTGTGACCTTGGGATGTGACCTTGACCTAATTAACATATGAGGGATCCAATGCTGAACCACGTCAAAATCTGTCTCCACTGAACTTTAACCATCATTTAAGTCAAACTTTTACATTTTAAGACCATCTTACAAACCCAGCCTCAAATGACCTTTGACTTAGTATGTAACCTTTGACCTTAATATGGACCTTTGACCTCATCAGCAAAGGCGGGATCCCACCCACCTATGCATCTATGGACCTGAAGTTTGGTTTAAATCCATCAAAAGTATGCATAATTACAGCTAATGTTAACCCTGTTTCACACAAAAGACATCAACAACAGACTACAGGGGGCAAAGTGATACCTTTGTGTCCTCTGCCTTAAGGCAGGCGACACAAAAAGGTATTGAGTCAATCCACAAGCATATCACAACACTCTACAAGGCTGCACAGGCTTTGAATTACCCATCAGGTGCACACATGCAGGCGCATGCAAGCTTTCTATCCGTGCATGCAACCCTGGCACCCGCATGCAAGGCGCGCTATGCAGAACCAAACCCTGTGCACCATAAACTAGATGCAATTCTAGCCTCACTCACAGAAAGGCCATTGAATGCTGAAACGTTAAATTTGAGCCAAACGTCCCCCCAAACGCACCAGAGATGACATGAACCAAAGGCCAGCAGCCACGCAACAATCATACTTATATAGCCTGTGCATGCACTTTTACCGTGCATGTAAATTTTTGAGAGTAATTAAAAATTGTAATTCGAAGCCTGAGGCTGCAGCCAGATTCACCCCCACACATAAATGCCAACACCTAGGCAGTTTAGTGACTACATCCTTGCACATCTCACTTCACGAGTATTGACATACAGCTACAGAAACAAAAGAGCATAAACAAGAGCAATGACAGTATTGGAATTGGCTAAATAAACTATCCGACACCAATTTTATCCAATGTCTGGAAGTGAAATCCTAATATATCACGCTGCCCTGCGATGACCTCTTCTAATCCATAGATTCCTTTAATAAATGACAAAACACACCAATAGTGGGTAGATCCATTAGGTGTACTCATATAAATATACCTCCGGTCAGTAAGGAGAAGTTGATTCTTCCATTCCCCAGTCCTCAATATCACAGTTGCACTTATACCAAACAGCTTCTCCAAACAGATATCACCCCTAAATAAATTATACCAATATTTTTGAATTCACGACAAAATTATTCACCTCCGGGCATTAATAAAAATGTGACCAAGAGTTTCAATAGTTGTCTTACACCTGTAACAATATGGGTTTTCTATCAGACCAATTCTAGATAACCTTTATTAGTAGGTAAAATTAGGTGGTTAATTCTAAACTGCAGCCATCTAAGTCTGTTATCTATCGTCACTTTCCAGGGAGCATAAAAACAAATTCTTGTAACTTTGCCATATTAAAACCATAAGTGTTGCCCCTAAGCACATATAAAACAACTTGGGGTTGTATTGCCTTTTTTTAATAAAAGCTTATAAAATGACAAGATTTGATGAGCTCAAGTGGCATGAAATCACCATCCTGAGCATCCAATTTCACTGTTATCTTACCACAGTTCAAAACAGCTGACTCGCCTGGAATCTTTTTAAACCATGAACCTGGTATAGCCTGAACAATACCATGCCCACTTAATAAAATCAATATTACCAGACTGGCAATATGCCCAAGTTTTCATATGGTATTATCGTACACCATTGTCTCTCAAAAGATCAAGATTTTTCATGATATTAGCATCGAAAAAGGACTTATAAAACACAGACTTATTATTAACCAAAATGTGTCGATTATTCCAAATAACCTGATTATTAATCTGCTTTCTGTGTCTGGGATAATGTGAGACAACTTCACTCCATGAATTAGGATATTAACATAGAATTGTGGAATATGACAGTCTAACTCTAATATCAAAATTACATTGTAATAACACTTTTAAACACCATTGTAGTTAAATAATATGAAAATATTAATTTCCAACCCTGAAGTATTATCAGGAAAAAATCTTTTTAACCAATCAATGTGGGGCCTAATCCGAGAAAAAATATAACCATTTTTAGGCCACCCTCTTCTACTCTGCACTCAATTCGGACCTTTTAATTCTATCAGGACCATCCAAATAACTGGTGCACAATTGCATGTATATTTTTCTGAATTGCATTTGGGGTCATAATCATATTCGAAAAATAGAGAATTTAGATCACCAGTACACCTTAGTGATGAGAACATTACAATAACAGTACGATTTCTATTTTTCCATAATGCCAAGGTATGCTTTTTTTTAACCAAAGGAATATTTTGTTACTCAAAATTATGATAATAAACTATTTTTCATAATACGAAAGAACATCCCTAAAACCTTAACATGATCTGTCCAAATAATATTCAAAGGTTTTTCTTTTGAGTTCCTACAAATTCCCCGCACAAGGATTTGTTTATCTTTATTAATTTAGAGAGGACAAAAGATTGAAAATCTTCCAATCAATGCAGTATTTTACGAGGCAGAATAAACATCTTCTGGAAATAAACATGTAAGATCGTCGGCATAACATAGTTTAACATAGATTGTATCAATTGATGCCGTCAATCTGATTTTCCTCTCTCAAATTAATTAAAACACCTCTATCGCCACCACAAATAAAATAGAGCTGAGAGGGTCACCCTGTCTCACACCACGTTTGATTTCAAAATAATCCGGTGGAAATACATTATCATTACAACTTTGATATCTGTATAAAAAAATTCTATCCATATTTGAACACTATCACCAAAATTAAAAATTTAAGCACTTTAGCCATGACATATGATCAATTGATCGATGCTTTCTCAAAATCAATATTTAATAAGATACCAGGAGAGTTTGTATACTTGGTAAAATAAAAAGGTCTTGCCACTGTTCTAACCGCATCACCAATAAACGATCTTTAACAAAAACGGCTTGCTCCTTACCTATGATATCAGGTAATACGTTAGATAAACGTGTTGCAATAGCTTAGTACCCAATTTTTAGATCCACGTTTAACAAAGTAGTTAATAGACGATAACTACTTATCCTGCGTTTGTCATCTCTTTCTTTAAAATAAGAGTAATATACCCTTGTTTTTGGGAATTACTCAGCTCCCTTCTGCTAACTTTCATTTAAACATTTATAATCATACACCAAATAAATCCCAAAACGCTTGTAAAACTCTGCGTCAAACCAGTCCCATGACAGGAGTTTTATTATTTGTTTCTTTGTGAAAGTAGGCCACCCATTTTAAAGCATTATCAACTGTAAGGGGCCTTCGCATGGCTGCTGCTGAATCAAACAGTAGACGAGGAATTTTATCGTGATGGAAAAATTTATTTTAACTCTACCAGAACTCAACACCACATCTTTCTGAGATGAGAGTATAATGATTTATAACAAATCTTGATCTCACGCAATATTACAAGCATTCTCATTTGAAACCTCATTATTGAGTAACACAGAGTTAATTTTTTAATTATGCCTTATTTGGGCCTTCTCCAAGTGAGGAAGTATTATACTTTTTCGCCCTTTCCACCCATGTTACCCTGGAATCGCACAATACCTCCTGAGTGATGATGTTGTTATTCGTTCTCAAGCTTATCCTTTGCTTCATTCCACGCCCTTTCGTTATCAGTTGAGGGATTTTTACCAAGCTGCATCTCTGTTCTTTCACCTTGTCCTCCACAATTTTAAGATGATACCCCTCTGCTTTAGGCTTATTTTTACTAAAGCTTGTGGAGGAAATTGCCTAATCAAATTTAACAGAGCTCCCACAGTTATTTTATCCTTAAAATCCTTATAAGTTTCAACATGTGGGAGGTTAAGTGTAAGGCTCTGACAATAATCAACATCATCCCACCGGGAGTTATTGAACGTCCAGTATGAAGGGCCATGTATTCCATTATGTTCACAATGGTCAATAATCGAGTGTTGTTTATTTTTCTCTTATCCACACGTCTGATGTCGCAGATGTCCACAGGGTAAGCCCATAAAGAATAATTCTTTGACTCCAAAACAGCCTTCATATGTTCCATAAAACAGCACTATGGCCTATGGTCAAAACTCAACCGGGTTGACCAGCGGTTTTTATGGCGTCAAACCGAAATTTCATGTTTAGGAACAATAGAAAAACGGGTCCGCGGGTTAAAAAAAAAAATCAGACCATGTTTCTATAGTGACCAAATTGTAAAAAAAAATGACACATTTATATGTTGGTTCGAAATTTCGACCCATTTCTATAGTTGGCATTGAAATTTCGCACCATTTTCATAGTAATCTTAGCAAAATCGGCCCATTTTCATAGTAACTTTTCCGAAACACAGGGTTCGGCCCTGATCATTTATTGCATATCCACCATTTTGGATTTTTAACCAATTTTCCTAGACTTTGTGGACTTGGAAACCAAAGACGAATTTTATCTTCAAAATTTTGAGTCTTAGAGTATTCCTTATCCAATTATCTTTCATATAAAACATGCCAATGGCTTGTCTTCCACTTAATTTTCTTCTGATTACGCTTTTTGTAAGCTCCTGAAAAACAATACGCTCACGGACGCCATCTTGGATTTTCAGCCAAATTTTCATTAATTTGCTAGTTTTGTTGCATTTGAAAACCATAGACGAATTTTTTCTTCAAATATTTAAGCTTACAAGTAGTTCTATGACAATTATCTTTCATATAATACAAGTTAAATGCTTGTCTTCGACTTAGTTATCATTTTTGGAATAAATGATCGAGCAGTCTATGTACACGAAACCCTGTGGAATATCGGAAAAATCATTGTGATTTTACCGAATATCAGAAAAATTTACCCAATTTCATAGTAAATTACGACCAAAAATTGAAAAATGGACCCATTTATATAGTAGCAATGACCTCAAAAATGACCCATCAATATAGTAGCATGGTGGGAAAAATGACCCATTGTTATAGTAAGGGGTGAAAATGTGACCCATAAAAAAAAAAAAAAAAAAAAAAAAAAAAAAAAAAAAAAAAAAAAAAAAATTTCCCCCGAACCCCCCCCCCCCCCCGGGCTAGCGACTTCCCTGTGGGTTCCCTTCTTATTTAAAGGCCACATAGTAATGCACGAAAAGATACAAGAATGTGTCTTTGTCAAAAAAGCTTTCAGTTATAATTTTATATCACAAAAATCAGGATATTCTAACAATGGCACATAATACACCAGACACTCCCATTACAATCGTCCTGTCCTCTCCCCCTCCCCAGACCATCCACCTTGGCCTTGGGCACACATCCATCCTCAATCAACCTCCACCAATACAAAGCGAACCTCCACTTCCCATAATTTTTCTAACTCCATAACTGACTACAGGCTCTCTCTCAAAAAAAAAACTATACAATAAAAGATTGAATTGTTTTGCCAAAATCTTAAGTTCATCTCAACTGAAAGTTAACTGACTCTTTTTCAGGAATGTTTCAGCTTTCATGAGATTTGAGTTGGTGTAATTTGGGGGTATGGTTCAAGAGTTAAGACATTGTCTGAGACACTTGGAAAACACCTTTGGTCCAGTTTCGGCTATCCCGATATCAACAGAGATGCCATTGAAAATCAACTTTAAGAAAATTAAAATTAAAAAGGGTGTAAAGTGCTGCTTCTTGTGAATAACATAATTTATAAGTTTATAATATCAAAATCGCCAATAAAATAATGTAGCATTAGAAAATTCAATTCCAAACCAGGGGCGGATCCAGGATTTCTCAATAGAGGGGGCGCCAAATTTTCCGGCTCACTGCGCCTGGCTGCGCTTGCCGGTACACCCATACTTTTTCCCCCAATCGGTTCGAAATTCTGACAGGGGGGGGGGGCTTAACGTAACATATAGCTGTACAGGGCTCCCGACGCCCTCTAAGGTCATTTTTAGAGATATAAAGGACGTCCTATGGTACAAAGTCATTTTATAAATCTACAGTGCGTCCGGCGCTCTATGCGGCGCCCTGTGCTCTGCAACAAATAGAGGGAGCGAGCGCCGGGGGCGTCCCCCTCTAAATCCGCCCTGCAAACAGGTTTACTCCAGGTTTCAGCAGAAGGAAGAACCATAAAAACACACTCGATGAAAGTAAACTGAGGCCTTTGAACACAAACCATCCTTTCCTTTATTATTATTTTTTGTTCAACACTGGTTTCTTCATGTTGTTTCTCCCTGGTATCTGGAGGTAGTAGGGAATGGGGAGGGAAAATTAGCCCTCCCCATTAGGGCATTGGCTACACATTTGTCCCCCAACAGAGACTTGTGGCTGTCCCCTTAGTTTCAGCAGTAAAATTTACATGAATTTCATAATTATTGTCCCGCTAAGAGTGAGTCCCTTCATTTCCCCCACAGCATAATTTCTTTGGCTTTCACTGTTTGAAAAATAATAATTGATTAGTTCAGTGCATGATAATCTGATCTCTACAATTTTCTTTTGTTTGAAAACATTTTCATCCCACAAGATGCTACGCACCTTGTACCTTTAGTTTCTTGAACCTTCAAGTGAAACTGGCCCAAGTGGTATTTTATCCTTTGTGTTCGACTGACAATCTCCAGTTAGGGTGCATCAAATTGGATGAAATAAAACGAGGATCTGCTCTACAAAATAAAATCAAACTTTCTCACAGAAATGCACAGTTTATTATTTTTTTAAAACTTTTAGTTTGATTGTATAGTTTTTTTTGGGGGGGGGCAGTCTGTACATATACTCATAAGGGTAGATTACTTTAAGAGGTTCAAATTAATAATGGACTAGAACTGTTACCACATCGTTTGGATCAATAATGTGGTAGTGTACTGTATCTGGTATGTATAAAAACTATACCGTTTGCTCATTTTCCTATTTTAAATAGAACTTTACACCTGCAATACTGAAAAGAATAACTAATATTATTGGTTTCATTTGATATATATCCCACCTAACACATCAAGAACACACCACACAAAAACCCATTGTCAATTCTAAGAAGAAGAAGAAGAAAAATACATAACCGAAAAAATGGAGTGGATTTTTGATTCTCCACAAGAGACGCATGGATCGATGGTCACTAAGGAGTCGTATTGCGAATGGCCTTTACGACTACTCATAGACAGATTGTATCATAATGAAATTAGTGAAAATAGTAGTCCATTTAGGTGTCAAGTTATATCCATTAACGCGATATTATGCATTAAAACGTGTTACGAATTTGTTAATTCAGCACAGACGAAGCGGCAAGTGATCTACATGATTTCATCTGATGGTCGCTCCAGAAATACAATTTGGGACTCGCTTTCTGGATTGACAGAGTGAAAATTTGCGTGAGAATTATTTTATTGACATGATTTGTACAAAACTGGAGGGTTGTCCTTCTTAGATCACGGGGAGGTGTTTTTGGAGTTATTTGTTCCAACAGACATCGCACGTGAAGCCAGTTTTGAGACACGTGCTTATTTGGACATGTCTTTATACAAGACAAGACATGTCTTTATACAAGACATGTCCAATTGTCATGTCTCTATGCAAGACACTCAACCACACAAGTCATATTTTCATGCAAGACACTTCAATTTCGTGTTGCGTCTTTTAAGCCAGTTTTGAGATATGACTTGTTGGAGCACATGTCTTTGTGTCTTAAAGTGTGCTTTCATTGTGTCTTTTTCTTTTATCTCTATAGTTGAAGACATGTCTATTTCCAAGACATGTCTTAAATATGGTACAAGACACCATTTGTACAATGTACCTATTTTGGAATTTTAAAAACACTGAACTGTACGTCAGAAAGAAAATAAGAGTTGTATTTGATTTACTAAAATCTTCCGAAATTAGCACTGTCCATTGTATGTTAACAAAGCACTGCAGAAAATGTATTCAATGCATATTGCAATGCAAATTTGACGATTCGATATTTGTGTTAACAGGCGTTGGATTTAGTTCCTGCCTAGATTTAGCATAATGCCCTGCGACTTGATGACACGATAGTGTTTACATAGCTCTAAAGATTTTTGAATCTCTATCAATGCGGTGTTAAAAAAGAAACTGACTACTATAAGACAAGTAAGGAACAGGTTATATTAGACTATGGGGCGTAGACCAAATAACAAGCTGCATAACAAATTCCGTAGTCCCTTCAAAGGGATAAGACAGAACCCGGTGTAAAATTATTGATAAAATATTAATATGACATAACCTCTGTTGCCCCAAATAAAACGTGCCCATTTTCTTAAAAAATGAATAAAATGTCACATCAATTTCTCATTCATAATATCGACCTATGGATATGTATAGACTTCGGCAAACCATTACTAAAGATATTACAATGAGCCCGGTATGCGGAGCCATTGTTATAGCCAGATGTTATCACCTCCACGATTCTGGTTGAGTAAAAAAATACCCGTCTTCTTTCACAATAAATAACCAGTTTACATTATGATATAGGTCGTTGACCCTAAGTTTTCTTCTTAAAGCGCGGTAAATTGAATCAGTTGAAGTTAAGCAATAAGTTACGGATTTTAATTCTGCACAAAGTTGTTAGGTCAAAGCTTGCCCAGCAATAATCTGGCATGATGTTTGTTTGTCTTTCTTCCTTTTCGAATAAATGATGAAAAACATGGACTAAGTTAATTGAACACGCACTATAGAAGCTCAAGATTTATTTATTTGCGAATGAGGATAAGTAGTTTGCGCTTACGTCATTAAAAATACTTCGTCTAAATCGGAGAGGTGGTAACACCTGAGTCTTTTCTACCGCGAGACAATATAACATTGGTCCCGCACTCCCAGATGAAAAGGAATCTGAAGTGTTTTTCTACACCGCACACCGGGCCGGTAATTGAATATATTTAGCTCCAATTTTGGCTGAAGTCTAGCGTATCTATTGGTCACTGATATTGGGGGAAATAAATTGAAGTGACATTTTATTCATTTTCAAGAAAATGTTCAAATTTTATTTGGGGCAACATACGGTTATATGATTTTGATAATTTATTATGAATTTACACCTGGTTTGCCCTCCTCCCCTGATGGGGACTACGAAACAACAGCAAAGAAGAACATGCCCCAGCGTCTATATACCATGGTTCTATATTCAATAAAATACCGTATGTCACTTACGTAGATTGAGTATGACAAAATGATGTTAGTGATCATTTTTTTTCCTCTGCTTGCAATTTGAGCTGGCAAAGTCTCCGTTCATGGGACACAGCCACTGTTATATTATGCTGATTCGATATAGGCTTGTATTTGTGGGAGACGCTGATTCGGTTATTTGCCTATAGATCTGAAAGCCTCTGGTTCATTTCCTAGAAGGTCCAATAACAGGGATTTAATCAGGTATTGATTAAAACTTTGAATTAATAACTATTGATCAAAACTTTGAATTCGTTTTCCCAAAGGAAACTTTTGTGTATCCTTAGCGTAAGGCTTAGATGACAGAAACCAACCAAGCCTACACGGAATACTGCCTATAAACGCCAGTACACTCTATATAGTAGAAGACCAGCCTGTAGATCCCGTGACCAAACTCTGGAGACAAAGATTTGAAGGCGTCTTGAGGTTCCCTGATCGACGTTGAAGGTTTTTGACTTGGGCTTGCCGCTTCAATGTTCCGGCATTTTGGGGAAGGGGCAAACAAAGTTAACACAGGGGTAAAAATTGAGAACTGTCGCAAATGAATTCATATGCATGTCAAATTACTCGCCTTATCATACGGAATCTAAAAATGTATAGTTTGTTATAGATCCGACTTCAAATGAGGACGCTATGGCCAAAAATGTCCAAAGGTCAATGCACTTTCGGTCAAGGTCAAATTGTTAATATAAACCGATTTTAAAGATGTAAGTGTCTAATTATATGTTTTCGTACATGACAAATTCAATTTTGCAACTTTTAATAGTTCAAATGTTAGTCTTGATCTTGAAATGCAAAATGACAAACATATCAATTTTAAAAAATTTTGAGGGCGCACTAGTTTTCAAATGTGCCAGTGTCTCTCTAAGTGCGCCAATAACTCAGAAATAGTTTATATAGTAATAGTTATAATTAATGTGAATCTTCTACACTGCTGCTGAAAGCATGTGTGTTGCATTTTGCCTGTGCATAGAAAAAGTCGGGTGGATATGGTGGAAATTATGCCCTGACCGTAAAGTTTAGTATAGACACATTTTTTTTTGCTGAAAATGATAGATTAGGGTGTGTAGAATAGGAATCTGCCGGATGCCACCTGGGCATCCTTGAGCATTTTGAGAAATCCAACGATATGTAGATGCTATTGATTATTTCGCATACAAGCGGAATAATAATAATATATAATAGCAGAGATTTATATAGCGCCTTATGCTATTGGCCTCTAAGCGCTTTCACACATGGTCGCTGATCAATGTGGCCCAACCATACCATACACCATTTAGCATCATTTCAAGGGATGCAGCAGATCGGGATCAGCGCTTTCCCTTATCAGCAAACATACATCGAGATAACCATCGCAGAATATTAAAAAACCCCTAGTTGCCTCCGAAAGACTGAAATCAACAAATTAAAATGCTTTTTTAAAGGGGATATCTATTAAAAGAAAATATTTTTACTCAAAAAAGCACATCTCAACCAGTTGTTTTATAACATTTTAAAACAATTTTAAAGTTTGGCTTCAGAACAATTGAAGAGTGTAGAATAAGAAGTACCAGAGTCCACAACTTTAGTTCTAAAGGAATGTACTCCTCCTATTTCAACAAATCAGAAATGAAAAATGTAAGTTTTTTTTTTAATTTGAAAAAGTTGTCAAAATTATAATGTTGTATGTTGTTTTAATTTATGCCAAAGATGAGTTGAAAACGGAAAGGTTTTTGACCTGTATAAAATTTCATAAAACTGCACCATTTTTGGCCTTAGGACTATTTTTAACACTTAGGTACTTCTTATTCTACACTCTTCAATTTCTAGGTCAATTCGGCACAAGGTGTTCTGCACTCCCGTTGGTGCATGCGGGGGGGGGGGGGTGTCGTCCAATTGCACCCCCTTTTGAAAACCACTATTGCCGTTGGAATTTTTTGACTCAACTCAGGTCAATGAAGAGGTACATCAACACGAACACATAACAGGAAAAATAATGTTCAAGATGGCGGTCCAAAAACCGATATAATGCGCACCAAATTCTCCCGCCCAAAAATGAAAACACATTTTCCCAAAGGACGTTTTCCATAAAATTTGGCTCATAATAGTAGAACATAAGTACATTATTACATTGCTGAAATTAAAATTTAAAAAATATACTCTAGTTACTTTACGGGGCAAAACAAATTTTGAATGGCGCCACCAAAATGTTTATTTTTTTCACAAAAATATACACAACTGATATTTCGGCAATTACATTAAAATCTTGGGCAAAAATAATTTAGCATTAAAATATGGCGTGCAACAAACGAAATCCTAAGTCTACATGGACCCCTCCACTAATATCCACTAAAATATTAATCTACTTTGCACAAATTTTGCTTGTCACCGGCATGCAATTCCAAAGGCAACATGATGAAAGTGTGGTTTTAGAGTATGTGAGAAAGGCATGTCAAGTAAATTAGGATTGCGGTGGTGTAAATCTACATGCACAATAGGGGAAGTGGGGAATTCCCCAAGATGTAAACTTAGAAACTGAGTCAACTTGTTTATGCATTGAGATCAAAACATTGCAGAATCTAGGGAATTCCCCCATAAAGTTATATATGGAAAGTGATGTAATTCACATGATATAATTTATGTGAATTCCAATTGGTTAGCTAGTGCAAGGTTATGTTTATGCATGATGCTGTGGTAATGTCTATTTTAAGACTTGGGAACTTTATGAAATATTGTGTATATATGAAGGAGAACTTGGCCAGAAGATTGTCGTCAACAGTTGTAATCAGCTATACAGTATGGTTATAGCTAGTTTTATCTACAATATTGGTAGATTTATGCTCCACACAGTGCCAGGATTTATTATATTTTCAATTCCATGTGAGCAGAGTGCTGTTATTATTCTACTGTCGTCTTTGAAGCCCAAAGTGCTGGGAATCAATATAGGATTCCAAATTGTGGACAGAGAGAAATCGTGGTGATTATCTTGGACTGATATACTGTGGAATATTAGTGTCGTCGAGGGACTTATGTAACCTTGTCGTCTTGAACTGCTGGACAAAGGTTACCTTCAGGACTGAGAAGATTCCCATGGAATATATAAGCTGAGGAGTTTTATATGAACTTATGCGCTGTCATTTTGGAGTCTTCGCTGTGAGGCATATCATCGTTGAACTGCAACGCCTCTTTTGGACATTAAGTATCACACATATACATTGTGTGTGATTTTACTATATATGTAATGTTGTTTTGGACATACCAAATTCTTGAACCAATTACAAATCATTAAAGTCGGTTATATTATATAAAATTCAGATCACTTGTGCACAAGGCTCATTTATTTTGTTTGAAGGGTATTTCTGACCTTTGATGTCTACGAGACGTCATAACAATGGACAAGCATTATGTATATGCAAAAAACACGATTTGGTTGAAAATTGAGTGCGCCCTCGTCGTGAAATCTCTGAGTCAGCCTTTAATAGAAATTATTAAAAACTCAAACGTCAGAATTGTTTAAACTGCTTAAATGACTCCATGAGATGTGTATTTTATTGTGTGTAATAGCGTTGCCTTATACAAAATATTTACTTTAAAGGTGCTTGTTCCGATTTATGTGTACTGTGTTCTCTACTTGATATGAGAGCCTGGCACTTGCACATACACCCTATCAAGTACCGTGGGAAACAAACTTGCGGTTTTGTTGGTAGACGCAATAATGCATGTTGCAAAGCCCTATTCAATACTGTGCTAATATTGATGGTTAACCACTAAAACAGCGGTTTTTTGTTTATATCTTGGGAATGAAATGGTTTTGAGGGCTCAAATTTCTCGTTCTCTTCTTTTCCTATTTAAAACGATTTACTGATATATTTCCAAAAATAATTAAATTGTGCGCACACACATCAAAATCCAGCAATAACTCGTTTTGTGAAATATATATGTCACTTACGCCCCCTTGCATTTAGCCGACGGTAGATACTGTAAAGTTGCCTCCACATAAACGTATTAAAAGCAACGCATATGCAAATTATAATTAATTCGTAAACCATTTGACCGTCCAAAGGTGGAAAGGAAATTGTTGGTGTATTTGATACCCATCCAAAGTTAGTATGTGGGTCCGGTATCTTTTCTAAATATAACCACCTTACAAAGAAAAAAATCCACATGGGCTTCAATTTGCTACATAAAAGTTCAGACTTATTTACCATACGTGAATAGGTATTCCAAAACTACCCAACCAAGTTAAAAATGAAAATCTTTCTCGTGGTTTTTGGACTAAACTAAAACATAATTTTAGAGTGGCATGACATATTTTGAGGGAAAAATATGTTTGAACATGAATATAATCAAGAAAATAAACATATCAACATACGATTGATTTACATGACAAAAGTTCTCACAGCAAATGTTACACGTTGCGTACACTGTTAAAAATGTTCATTAAATTAACGGCGTTTTGACTGCAGCGCAGCAGGGACTCACAACAGTTAAAATGACATTTTTTTTGTTACAGTTATTGCAACGTTGAGTTCTTTACAGGAAATCGTAAATGGAGGTGACCAAGTTCATTGCATAAGGGCAACTGTGATTTTGT
>JAMKCH010074467.1:0-29586 GCA_023653785.1 Ophioderma brevispina | reverse complement strand
AGAGCAGCAGGGCTGCCTTTGATGAACCCCGGACCGGAGCCCGACTACCGCCCCCCCTTCTCCGTGGGCGCAACACGAGAGGCGTACCCATGTTCAATGACGGCCCATTGAACGTCCGACAGTCCGATACAAAAGAGGAGCACCGGCTGGTGCGGGAGCACTGCCTGTGGTTGACACAAAGAGAACGGGGGTCCCATGAATGAATGGACGCGGGGCAGCGTACGCAATTGTGCGACATAACGGGGTGAGCGTGAGTTGCTAGATGGACAAGCGTGTGCACCAAAACCTTAGACAAATTACAAAGCGTGCCGTGGAGGACTCCCGGGACGCAACGTCGGGACTAAGAAAAACCAACTCGGTAACTGAGTCGCCAACGGTTAAAGAAATTTTTCAAACACAGTTTCGACATATTTTATTAAATATACCACAAGCATATAATAAAATAATAGACACACCATCCAAGCTTTATTGATAGTAGGCAGTTCCTACTAAAAATAAACAAACTCACACATAGTCAAAGGCATCCAAGGCTGCAACATGTGTGGCAATGGCTGCCTTTGTTACCTTTTTTCCCGCTACACAGATCACATGACCGCAACGGCGGCAAAAAAGGACACATAATAAAAGCTCTCCGATGGGCGTGAAAAATCTCCGTATATTCCGACCAGGTAGAGCGCTTTATATCCAATATATAATCCAATAATATATCCAGATAGTTAAGGTATAGTAGTAGGAGTATTCCGTTTGAGACGACTATCAGTCCAGTATCAATATCTCAGATAAATTTGACTGTCAACAGAGCTGCGATGCGTCCGTCTTGACGGCCAGCCAAACGGAATTGAGGAAGAGTAATGGCCGACAGGGTGTGACCTGGGGTCACTGGTCGAGACCATTTTCTCTTTTAGGGGTGCTAAAAGAGGTATTTTGGGGCATTCCACTTCTCAGAAGGGAAATGCATATATTTCAGTCAACATTGGTGTAAAGGAAATCAGCTCAGTGTAATGATTCATACAATTTCTGTACAGAAACAAATTCAGGTGACAAGTCATGTCATGCAAAAAAACTCAGTGATTGCCCAATGTAAATACCTCTGACAGAAGTATTTCATGAAAAATAGAAGCTTGTTAATTTTTGCCTTTGAAAAATGTTCACATTGTAACAAAGTTGCTATTGTGCAAGTGTATCTAGTAATGCTGGTAAACAGCTGCACTGGTCTTCAAAATTGGCAGTCCATCACAAGTTTGATCGATCTTTGCTCATTGTAAAAAGTTCCACTGTTTACTAATTACTTTTTTTTTCTATGGGTATTTTTTGAAATGTTTGTGGATACTAAAACCTCCACATTTTAAACATTATTTTAATGTCCTATAATTTGCCTTCAATTCACATTTCACATATTTTTCTTTTGTAGTATTTTCTTTTTCAACAATTGATCTTTTCAGCAAGCTTTTATCGACAAAGTTACATTACATAAACCTACCAGTTCTCTGCAGCGTAATCAATAGCAGCTTCCAACAGACCAAACTTGGTGAGTAGTTTAACAGCTGAATCTCCTCCCAGGCTCTTGGCCCACAGATAAGCCACTTGTTTGGAAGCATTGACACCTCCATGAGCTTTTGCCACCTGTGTAAAAAAAAACTATTGTGATTAAGATTTGTTCCCTGTTTTTTTTGTCCTGCTCCAGTGTTTACACTTACTGGCTAATTGATCGAGATTCGATCAATCAATGTGGCAGGGATTATAAAATGCTGCTTTGGGGTGCATTAGAGTGGTAACACCTTGTATATTCTTGCACACGCCCCCATTTGTTTATTGGGTTCCCATGTACCCCCCCCTCGAAACCACTTTGGCAGTGGAGCGGAATTTTTGTTGACAAAACTGCTGGTCACTGATGGGGTACATCAACACGACCACATAACAGGAAAAAAATTAAAATCGGTTGTACCGGTTGAAAATGGTGGTCCAAAAATCTATTTTTGTAATGCGCACCCAATTCTCCCACCAAAAAATGAAAAACAACTTTCCCAAAGGACCTTTTCCATAAAATTTGGCTCATAATAGGAGAACATATATACATTTACATTGCTGAAATAAAAATTTTAAAAAGTTACTCAAGTACAATTTAAGGGGAAAAACAAATTTTGAATAGCGCCACCAAAATGCATAATTATGCTAATTAGCATAATAACACCAAGGCCGATTTGAATTTTTTTCCACCAAATATGCTCACTATCTTATTCATATTACTAAATTTGAGGCAAAAAAATTGAACCTTCAAAAATGGCAGAAAAACTCCATTTTGGGTCCACGTAGAATCCCCATTCACTTAAGTGTTAACTTCTTAGTCAAACTGCACATTTTAGTCATCACAACAACATGCTGAGCAATTTTTAATCACCAAGTAATGATTGTGTATTTTTTTTTTTTTCATCTTGCTCAATTCTGTTTCACAAGCAGTGTTAACAAAGTGAGAACAAAAGGCAATCATAGGTATAACCTACCCTATAAGCTTCATCCCATAGGTCTTGTGAGCGGTACATGTTGACGGCACCCTTCCAGTCCTTGGCCTCCACATAGTGATGTTCCGCTTGACGGAGACCGCCCTCATTCTCTAACTCCTATGTGATTCAATGTTAAAGGACAGAAAGGTTAACAGAATTAAAAACTGAAAAATGAAACCAACCTAATTACCTGGTTGCTTTTTGGCGACACCTGTAGAATACCTTCCAATTCTGTTTGGCATAACCCCTGCAAACCTTAAGAGGAACTTTCAGACGATCAAGCTTGCCAAGAAGTGTGATGAACCTGGTAGCCTAATCCCACTACCAATACCCTTTGACGATCAGAGAATTCCATGGAATCACTTTGCTACCCAATCCATGACACTGCAGTCGCAGTATCCCTATCGATCATCCTGGATCAATGACAGATGGTATGAGCAATAGTCTTCCTCTACCTTGAACCTAAAGCAGTTTGTGGACAGCCCATCTTGTAAGCCCAAAGGCTGTGACCTTGATAGGAAAGCGTGGGTCAACCTCAACAGACTCAGAACTGGCGTTGGTCGTACAAAGAACTTCCTTCACTAGATCGGTGTGGAACTTTCACCAAACTACGATTATGGAGAGCCACAAACCATTAGCCACATCACAGACGACTGCGAGGTCTACAAGTCCCCAAGAGGAATTCCAGGCCTGATCAACCTGGACGATGAAACTATCAGCTGGTTAAAGACGATCTTCCACTGTGATTTTGGACTTTCATGAAAGAATGAACCTGATTATGTTACCCTCAGTTACACAGATTTACTCCAAAAGACAAAACCGTTGATGGAATCTTGATCAACCTGAGAGGGCGGCATAAAATAAGAGGCAAATCCAAATTTGTCAGGCCCTCAAAGTCAAATCAGTTTACCTTGTGGCTTCTGCCTCTACATGAGGAAAAGGAATAAGCCCTTTCACAATTTTTTCTGCAAATGTCCAACTTTTTGGTCAAGTAGGAATGGTGTACTTCTGGTGATCCCTGCACAACTTGAATGTACCCCCTTCATGGGTAGATGATTGTCTGCAAATGCACAGCTGCTATGTCACTGTGATGGTGAAAAACCATTTGCAAGCTTGTGCCGGGATTCCTAGAAATGTCAGTATGGTTTAGAGTTGCATCAAATTCGAGTTATTTGTTACACTGATCATCTGGGACCCATTTCACAAAGATTTACGATCGATTGTAATCAAGCGTAACTCGATCAAGCGTAAGTTTGACCTTACAATCAAGTTCAAACTTACGCTTGATCTAGTTAAAGCTCGATAAATCAAACTTACAATTGATCGTAAGTCTTTCTGAAATGGGTCCCTGCTCTGACCTGGCTCAATGCACTTTCCAATACTCACCGGAAGTACACACAATTTCCACTAACCTCCCGACTGTGCATGCAATGTCTAAACTCAAAAATACATCGCAGTCCCCGAACCGCAAGTGTCATCTGCCGTCGCAGTTTGTGAATGGGGCCAAAGGTCACATGAGATCACAAAGGTCACAAGAGGTCACCAAGGTCAAATGAGGTCACCAACATGTCACTCAGAGATGTAACAGAGGAGCAGTCCCATTTCCTGAAAATCCAAAATTTGAACCGACGTGAAGGCCAAATTTTAGCGTAGCATCCGGTGAAGCTCCGGGGAACGTATTTTATTACGTGATTTTGGGGTATAAGACCCTTCTACAAAATAAATTGGTACTTTAAATTTGTGTTTTTGATGCAGTTACACCTTTATCATGAACACTTTGATCTCAGAAAATGAAAAAAAATTTTTTTTTTTTTTTTTTTTTTTTTTTTTTTTTTTTTTTTTTTTTTTTTTTTTTTTTTTTTTTTTTTTTTTTTTTTTTTTTTTTTTTATTTATGGCCCCAAATCCGGAAATCCAGAAATTCCCGGAAAAGTTACATCTCTGGTCACTCCACCCCGCATCCTTTCCACCAAGTTATCATCCACCGTCGCCGTACGGAACTCATACGCATGCAATAAGCGGAAAGGTAGCTCAATCAGGTAAGCGCACGACTCCAACCAAGTGTATGCTTATCCATGTGTATAGGCGTGTGTTCGAGCCCTGTGAGATTCAGCATCTGTAATTTCCCTGGACAAGAAATTAACCGCTTGGTTGTCCGATTTACCCATGAGATAATTGGGAAGCTGATCCGGCTGCGGAGATTATCGCGATGTGTTGCTGAGAAGGGAAGCTGTGATCCCGATGCTGCACCTGGAAATGATGTCCTAAATGGTTTATGGTATATGGTGGGCCACAGTGATCAGCGACCATTGTGAGGCGCGTAGAGGCACAATAGAATAAGGCGCTTCTTTTCTTAATTATATAAATCTCTGCTATTATTATTATTATTAATAGATTAAATTTAATAAAAAAAGAAAAATTAAAAAAAAAACTCAGATACACACACACAGAACACAGACATACGACAAGAGTTAATCCCTATGTCATTCGGGCAATCTTGCACGATGACACAAAAAGGGCTTATTGTGACCATGATTACAGTCGCTTTACCTTTTCCAGGTGTTAGTCCGCTGAGTATCCTGCAGTAGATCAGGATGATGATGTTTCACCAGTCTCACCATGTGGTCATACTGACGCTGCTTCTTGTACATGGTGATAGCAAGGTCAGGCTCATCAACTGTTAGGTAGAGTCTGGAAATCAGAAAAGTAGAGTATCAGTAGTCAGTGACTGCAACAAAACACATCATTGACTGTTACATACATACATACATATACTATTTATACCGCGCTTATTCTAAAAAAGGTCTAAGCGCCATTATAAACTACGGCCATTGGCAGGAACAAACAATGATACAATAGAGAGGAACAAAATTAAACTTCATGAGAAAACAGATGTGTTTTTAACAGCTTTTTGAAAGCCTTAAGAGAACCAGCTTCCTGATGGATAAAGGAAGCATGTTCCACAGTTGTGCTGTGTGTACTGTTCAGTGAAGAGTATGCAGTGTAATACTGGTATTCACTCCTGTAAGTGCCCAGGGCACTTAAGTCGGTCATTTTGGAATGGGCACTGATTTCTCTCAATAAACCAAATTTGTTCTACATGTACATGTTATTTTTTCTAAAGTTAATAATAATAATATTAATAATAATAATAATGTCCATTTATAACACGCATGTATTCACCCTACGGGACGCTCACGGTGCGATTGCCAATTATTATTACACTGCCATCAGGAAATCATCACAAACATTTTGCTTCATCTAGGTAGCAGCTGGCTAAGCGCACAAACCCTATCAGCCTTTAGATAGCAATATCACCCATAACAGCTCTCCAATTTTCGCTTGGGTCGACGAGGCAATTGAGACTCAGTATCTTGCCCAAGGACACAAACATGTTGGCCACAGCGGGGCTCGGACTCAAAATTTAACAGTCTAATGATCACAAGTCTTGCGCTTTTCCACCGGATCACACACGCTCTCAAATATCACACGGCACTAATTCTACACCATTTCTGCATATTTATCAACTTCAAAGATTCCAATTTTCCAAAATCAGTGAAATATAAATAATAATCGGGAGAAAAGTTGGTGTTAATTTTAGGACGGATGGCGATTCACCATCGTGTTAGTAGCTAATCATAATCTTAGAATTTTCATTTGAAATACAATAATGTGCAATAAAAAAAACATCAACGGTCACAAACAATGTTCTCTTTTTGTTGTTTAAATAATGGCAACTTGCATATGATGTTGCCTGCATGAACTGGTTGTTTCGGTTTGGCCTTTTGGGGATACCAACCACATGCACCGGAAATTACTGCTATACTTACAGACCCCCATTAATAGCATGTTTATTCGAGTAAAACACATTATGTGTATAAATAATAACTGAAGCCTATTTCCTTTCCAATGTGGACTGAATATATGCATTCCCCTTCTGAGAAGTGGAATGCCCCCAAAATTACCATTAGCACACCTAACTAAAGAGAAAATGAGACTCGACAACGTTGACCCCAGGTCACACCTGTCGACATTAATCTTCCCATTCGTTTTGGCTCGTAGCCCACACAACGCACACATCTCTTTATCATGCGGTTGGGGGCGGGCCTGGAAGCGGGGAAAGTCAACATTGGAAAGGAAATAGGCTAGTTATATGATTTATAAAACACATAAATGTTTTTGAATAAAATCATTACACTGAACTGATTTCCTTTACAACCAATGTTGAATGAAAGATAGCATTACCTACGTTGAATGAATAATTCAATCAACACCGGACTGGCTCATCAAGTCGGAGGTGGGAGCATATATTCGAGAGAGGCGATTAGGATGCAGTCAGGGAAGTCAATAAATCACCTTAGACAGTGGAGTACCCAAGGGTGAGTAACAGTGACCTTAGACTTTCTTAATGGGTTTAAATGACCTAGCCAAGTTTTTGGAGGAGAGCCAGAGCGAGAAGCACGCAGAGAAAAACCAAGCCTAAGGAATAGGGCGACAAAGGAAGAACTCTGAAGGGGACTGGAATGCGAGTAGGCCTGGAAAAAGGGCCAGAAGGCACCCGCGGCAAAGGGGATGATAACAAGGCTTCACAGCCTAGCAAACAACAATTGAGGATCCGGGAGGGAACCAGAGAAGCGCAGAGCGAAGGCAAGAAGCAACCCAAAAAAAACAAGGAGCGGGGCCCCCTAGAGAGGGGGGACCGATCAAAACACCCAGATGAACCCACCGGGGAGAGAACCCGGGGAGAAAGGGTGAGAGACTGAAGGAATGCTAAAGGCCCATCCCGACGAAAGGCTGGGAGAAAGGCCGACCCTGACCCGGGAGAAGAAGCTACATGGAGAGAAGGAAACTCCGAGCTAATTTCAGCGGGAAGGGGAGGGGACCCCCAAAAGGATTTTTTCTGAAATAAGGCGAGAGGATTAGAGCGACGCCGCAACCAATGGGGCTTCGCCAAAAAATTCGCTCGATAAAACTCGATCCCCGAGGGAGCTAGCTTTCGGGGTCAGGATCGGACGCCTTGCAGGAGTCAATGGACCGAACCAACGTCACCGACCAAGGACGAACCAAACAACCTCCACTGTGGTAGACTGAGCTAGCCGACAGAAAAATCCAGACAACGGACGGTCGGAGACAGCTAACAAATCCTCAAAATAAGCGAAAAATCCCGCCTCAGGCTGTCACAGCCAGAGAGGAGGGACGATTCAGGCCTAGACTCGGAGCGGTAAAAACCAAGTAAAACGAGGACGACCTCCGCAATACGGGCGCACGGCGCCAGAACCGGGCACCGAAAGAGCAGTCCAAAGCTAGATAAGATAAACTAGCACTCCCCCAGGATCGGGCCAGAGTCTCAATCCAGGCCCGACAAAAGATAGACCAAAGTGGGAGAAAGTCTACCAGAGGGAAAAAACCCAGGTTAGCTCTGCAGAAACACGGTCGAGCCCGAGAGGCGACTCGAGCCGAGGGAGAGCTCGCCTTAACTGCTCGGAAGCCCGAGCAGAAGCCTACAAGTGGTGACTGCAGCAGAGAACAGGGGTGGACAAAGTAGTAGATAGGAACAGAATGACCCCACACGGCGGAACTTCTAGCGAACCCGAACGACAAATGATAGCGAGGAAGCAAACAGGGTCGCAGCGTAGCCGCACTCCGGCTCCGGGGCGGCTCCGGGCGGAGGATGCCCCCCCAAGAGAAAATTGCCGATGGGCAGCACAGTGGCATAGACACAATCTTCACGAGGAGAGAAGAGGAAAGTGAAGAGAGAGCAACCAGAGAGGTGCTACCCGAACGGGCGACGATACCGACTAAGGATACGGAGCTCGAGAAGAGGGAGTAGGGAGAGAGTAACAACTCGACCAACAATCTCGAGACGGGCAGGACATGGAAGGAAACTCCAACGGGGGTTCAAGCCCCAGAGCATTCCCACACCGACTTTAAGGTACAGGTCATAAAAACTTTGATCAGACTAGAAGCAGAGAGAGGTAAAGATCCCCAGTCGGCAAGTGGGCAGGGGACACCATGTCAGGGGCTCTATAAAAGGACGGACAGAGCAACCGCACGTGCCCCCAGGACCCCGAGGGTACTAAAGGGGAAAAAAGCACAAAAATCCAGTCCCAAGGCACGGCGGGAAGACTAGACCAAGCCAAATGCCAGAAACAACTGAGAAAAGCCGCCAGTGAAAGTGAAGGCGAGTTCGGAGAACCCGCCCAGCAAGGGAATACCCACGCAGGGATTTCCCCCCCCCCCCCCCCCCCCCCCCCCCAGCTAGGCAACACAGTTGAGACAGAAGGCGAGGCAAAGAATAAAAGAGAAAAGAAAACACGAAGTGAAGAAGAGACGAAAACGGGGAGCCTGAAAACCAATGGGGGAGACCCCCCAGACAGATCCTGACGAATCGGGAGCACCCCTGGGCTGAAGACCAGGAAAGCCACTAGGCCCGGACGAGCCCCAACGGTGCGGCCGGGACGAGCCCCAACGGTAGTCCCCGGACGAGGCCCCCCAACGCTAAGCCGTACGGCGGACCCAACAGGGGGGCACAAGCGAGCCACCAAAGCCGAGTCCAAGTCCCCAGAGGGAGACAGCAAGACCCAGCAGAGAGCCAATGGGAGTCGGAAAAAAAATCTGAAAATGCGAACGGAGGGAGCGAAGCGGACCGGAGTAGTATCGTCCTAAACGGCCGGGGGTGCAGGGGCCCGCTTGAAGGGGGCCCGGGTGGGGTCCAGGGGCAATGCCCGGTGGGGGTCGAGTGGGGCCCCCTCGAAGACAGAGGGTTTCTGCACATTAAGAGCTAACGGAAAGCCATTCTGAGAGTAAAAATCATTCCAAAGAGTTAAAATTAACTGTAAATGTGAAGAATGGGGGCTAAAGCCTTAGTTCGGGACTCCAAATATCTCACTACTTTTCATGCTTGTTGATCAATTCAAACTTCAGGTATTAAAAGGCCAAAGTGAAACATAATGAATTATTTGATACAAGACCACGCTTTGGGGGCTTTTCCTTTGCAGTTCATTTCCTTGGCATCAAGTTATAGCTACTCGCAGTTGAAACTGCAAATCCACCTTCAAAATTGCAACAAATGGATTTCAAACATTGTGAAGACTTGCCGTCACTAACCATGTTACAACCTAACCTAGTACAACGGAGTCATTTTACTGAAAATTTCGGCATGTCAGACGAGTCATTATAAATCTTTTGAATTCAATTTAAGAATACACCCTGAGACGAACATGGTCAAAAAAACGACGTAAGGCTCCCGGATACTAAACATAACCACCCAATGGAAGTTGGTCTTCTATGTAAACTGCAAAGTTAGTATTCGCCTTTCTCTTGAGTAAACACTATTGAAACGTGACCTGTACATCTCGATGTCTTTTAAATTCTTTCCAAGGCTTGTAAATTCATTTGCATGTTCTTTTGTTCGCTTAGTCGGGGATTTTTCCGACTATTTATAGCGAAAGCTGCAGCCAGGGTGGACATGCTTTGCAGGTATGCTAGTCTCCTTATACAAAATCGCGAGTACGCAAAACCTATTAATTATACACGGATGTTCCGATGTACTTTGAGTGCATCAGAGTCTGAGAGATCAGATTATGATAAACAAGAATTCCGTAAAAAAATCCTGAAATCTACGATCATCAAAAAACAATAGAAAAAGGAAAAAGTAAAAAAAATCTGAAAAAAATATAGAAAATAGAAAAGAAAAATCGGATTTTAATCCCAGAAATGTAAAAAAATCGGATGATTTCCGATTTAAATCGGAAGATTGGCATCTATGGACCAGGCTAGTAGCCAGCCAGGAGCCTAAGGAATGTTGCAAGGAACTTGTCAAAGAAGCCCCTGATCTCCCGAAACAAGCGGGAGAAGGGGCCCAACGGTTCAAGACACCAACCCAATTAGTGGGCAGTGTCCAGGCAAAAGTCGAAAGACCTCAAGGGCTACCCCCAAGGGGCGAGAAGAAAGGTGGGGAGCAAGTTAAGGTTAGGCTACAGAGCAAACCACCAGCGCCCAGGGAACAAACCGAGCCCAGAAGGGGCGAGGGCATCCCACAGGGTGGGAGCCGAGCCCCAATGAGGGAACCCGTAGCACCAGCGTCAGACTGAATGGACCAAAGCCGAGGACCGGCAAGAGCAGGAAAGGAAAAGTGATATTTGTCTCGCGCCGCACGAAAGTGGGCCGGAGGGCAAGGGAAAAAAAAGCCAAGAAGCAAGTTCAGGTTCCCGTCGGGGGTAAAGCAAAGGGGAAAGGACATAAAGCCCATACCCCAGGCCTAGGCCGTCCCCAGTGAAGCCCATGGGGGGGGGAGCGTAGACCCGCACAGCACAGGACTCAAAAGCCCCGAAGGGGGCCAAGGTAACACACCAAGCAACAGGGCATCAGCCCCAGGCCAGAAAGGGGGCCCCCCGTGGCCAGGCGAGGGCACGGTAGGACCGACAAGGGCCCAAGCCAAGCCTGCCATAGAAAGACCAGGGCCAGCTACCCCGAATGGAGCTGAAGGGTGTAAGCGAAGTAGCAAAGGCTAGGCGACGAAAGCTCAAGCGGAGGTCAAAGGACCGCCAAGGCTTAAGGCCACGACCTTGCCAAGGAAGTCGTGGGCTAGACACCAACAGACAGTATCACGCCCATGGATACAGTCTTGACCCCAAGGGGGGGGACAGAGACTAAACGCAAGACGGCAAGGTCACTAGGCCCGCTCGGAAGCGACGCTAGGCTAGTGATCCCAGGATGGGGCCAAGAGGGAAAACTGCCCTCATAGACCAAGTCCAAAGTTCCCAGGGAGGCCAGAGGACTAGGCTAGGTAGCCAGTGGTAAGCCTACAGCCAGGCTAAGGGCCAGGACCGCCAGGGCCTAGATGGCCTAGCGCCTAAATGGCAGAGACCAGAGACCTTCAGCCCTGATGGGTTGCGCACCAGAACGGGCCCGGATAGCACAGCAAGGGAAGGCTAGGCTGACCGGGGCAGTAGGGGGGCAGCAACTGTCAGGCCGCCAACAGCGGCGGCAGCGGACGGAGGAGGGAGCGCCGGCGGACCCTGAGCTGAATGCCAATGGAGGGTAGTAGGCAGGCCGAGGGCTAACCAAGTCGAAGGGGAGCGCCGAGCAGCGAAAGCACCCGCGGAGCCGGGGGCGTGGGGCAGTGTTGCACCAACGGTTAAGGTCGGGACCCGATGAAGCTGAACACCCCGCTCCCCTATCTAGCCACCCCGGCCAGGATGCCCACGCACACACCACAGCCCCACGGCGGGCCTAGACCGCCACCGGCAGGGTAGGATCACCCTAAGCATACCCATCCAGAAGGGATGGGGGACACTGCATGCAGAAGAAGCTAGAGCAACGACGGAGAATATATGCAGTACCCCGGGACTACAAGGCTGAGAGGGCTCACACCCAAGGCAAGGCCAACAGCAGCAGAAGATAATGGGTGAAGCCACCCCCGCACGGCGGGGGAGCCCTGCCAAAGGGCAGACTTGAGTAGACCCGAGAGAAACGCCGAGACCTACGGCATCCCCGAAGGGATGCCCGAGCGCCAACGCGGCTGCGACATCCCCGCAAGGAGACAGGTCGCGGCGCCGAGAGTTGAAAGAGGTCAAAAACCAGCGAAGGCGGGACAAGCAACATCGAGCGACAGCCCCCGTAAGAGGGGCCCATCGCAATGGTTAAGGCCGAGAATCACCGTCAACGCGGCGGATAAACGGCCACCATGCAGCGCCACCCCTGCGGGGAGGGAGCGCGGGAATAGAGGATTGAATGGTAACCAATTTCAACCCAAGGCCTAATAACCTCCGAGAGGTGAGACGCAATAAAGGGAGGAGTTACTCCGCCGCCTGAAGGGGGGAGAACAGTCCCTAAAGTCCCGGAGCCACGAGCTATTACACACGCGAAGAAAAGAGAGATCTAAGCGAAATAGGTAGTACGGGCACGCAGCGCGCCCTGAGAGGGCACGCTGCAAAACTGCACTGAGCCCCGTGGAGGCAAGCCCCGGAGGCTGCCCACGAGGGCGCCGAGACCGGAAACCCCCACGGGGTGTGCAGTGACGATACGCACCAGTAACCGCACAAGGTACCCCGCGTAAGCGGAGACCAACCTGGCGAAGCGCCGGGCGCCCCACCTGCCCGTGAAGGGCATGCGTGAAGCATGCAAGCCCGGAGTCAGGACTAATCACCGAGTGGCTAGCAGGGAGCCATTGCGGGGTGTGGCCGTAACGGCTGAACCGTAGCGGGAAACTAGCGCTGGACGATCGACACCGTAACCGCACACGGTACCCAGCGTAAGCGGGGACCAACCTGCGAGAGCGCGCGAACCACCAGCCGTGAGGCCTTGGTGAAGCATCACGCACGAGGCCAGCAGATTTCGGGGGGCGAAGTGGCGTAAACCGACAACGCGGCACCACGTTACGGGGCCAGCCGAGGGAACAAACTCAGGCTGAAAGAATCAAGCCGAGGCCGGTACCACGGCAGCGCGGTTGCAGAGTCCGAGGACCCCTAAACCACGAGTGAGCCGGGGTGTCTGTACGGCGATGGGATTCGGCCGAGAAAACCAGGGCGTTCCCATGCCAACACCACCGCCACCGGACGGACGGCAGCCGCCCCAATCCATCAGGGAAAAGGGCAGAGCAGACCACGCCAGCCTGCACCGACAAGGCAACGAGCCGGAAATCAGGTGGGCCAGCGCCGGCAGAGTGCTAGCCAGGCAAGCCACCGAGGGAGCCGACCGAACTAGCACACTATGAAGCAACCGAAGCTGCCATACCGGGATGTCCGCAGCCGCCAAAATCCCCATGGGAAAAAGGCAGAGCAGACCGCGCTAGCCTGCACCGGAAAAGCCCCTAGGGCTAGACCAGGCGAGCCAGCGGCCGGTAGCGTGGTAGACGGGCGGAACTCCCGAGAGAGAAACGCCCTACTAACACGCCATGAAGTAGCCGAATCTACAACATCTTTAGGTGCTCCCAAAGCAGCGGGGCCGCCTTGGAAGAACCTCGGACCGGAGCCCGAACACCCCCCCTTTTCCCTTAGCGAAACATAGACAGGGAAACTGTGTTCAATGGCGAACCATTGAAAACAGAAAGGCCACCGCAAAAGAACGAGCACTAAACGGAGCGACAGCGGAAGTGAGACCCGTAATGAACGCACGGAGAAAGAGGGTCGCGGGGCGGCGTGGGGTGAAGCGAGCCAGATGGGCGCGCGTGTTGGAACGAAAACGAACGAAGAAAAACAAAGGCGGGCCGCGGTAAGACCCGGCCCGCCAATGCGGAGACAAAGATACCGTCGCGGTAACAGAGTCACACATGGTAAAGAATTTTCCAAAGTCAGTTTTCACATATTTTATTAAAATACAACAAGCATAACAATAAAATAATAGACACATACACCCAAAAGAACTGTTTTATTGATAGTATAACAACTACAAGAAACAGAAACAGGCTCACAAGAAGCAAGGCATCCAAAGCACGCGACACGTGAGGCAATGGCTGCGTTTGTTTACCTTATTTCCCGCTATACAAATCACATGACCGCAACCGCGGCAAAAAAGGATACATAATAAAAGCTCTCCGTCGGGCGTGAAAATCTCCGTATATTCCGACCAGATAGAGCGCTTTATATCCAATATATAATCCAATAATATATCCAGATAGTTATGGTATAGTAGTTTGAGATGACTATCAGTCCAGTATCAATATCTCAGATAAATTTGACTGCCAACAGAGCTGCGATGTGTCCGTCTTGTACGACAGCCCAAACGGAATTGAGGAAGAGTTATGGTCGACAGGGTGTGACCTGGGGTCACTGGTCGAGTCCATTTTCTCTTTTAGGGGTGCTAAAATGGTATTTTGGGGCATTCCACTTCTCAGAAGGGAAATGCATATATTTCAGTCAACATTGGTGTAAAGGAAATCAGTTCAGTGTAATGATTTTTCACCTTCAGTTGACTCAAACTCTTTACCAATTTGTTAATCACACCACTTTATAGAGAAAATTCACTTTCATTCACTGCCTGACCTACAACGTCTCAAGTTACTGTTCGAGATGTGAAAGTTCAAGTTGCTCTTTATCCCACATGTGTGTTCATGATCCTTTTGAAAGTTTTAAAAGCAAGCTTAATAGTCCTGTTAGTCTGTCACATACAAACCATAGACAGCTTCCATTGATTTATACAAGACGACTTCTTCTTAGCGTATCCACAATGTGGTGGTGTAAGGATTTAGACAACTGAGTAAGCTGATCCGGGGCCATGTGTATCCATGATACGGATGCTCCTAACATGGCCCGCTTTTGAGACTGGAGGCAGATTGGGAAGAGTCAGGGATTTATACCCTGCTCTTATTCGACACTGACTGCGACATACATGTACAGTTGTGACTCTCTGTACATGGGACCGACGTCTTAATTCCAAGTGAACCATGGAGGAGAGCGGTATTCTGTATTTAATCAATAGCTCGTATACAGATTAAATCCAGAATTGAGCAACCGAATAAATCCCAGCAAGTGACCCCACTGGGATTCAAAACCGGGATTTTTGGTAAATTTGCGCCACAGGCAAGCATCCTAACCGCTAGGCCACGCTCTCCCACAAGACAAGACTGATATTAATGTACCCACATCATTGATGTAACAGCTTTACCTTTCAGCTTCCCTGAATTTGCCTTGGCCTTCCAACTGCTGGGCCTGAGTTATGTACAGCACTGCCACGTCCTCGCTCTTCATGCATGTAACTGCCAACTATATTATTAAAAGAATCACGGAGCACAACATTTAGTGAAAGCTGTCATCATATAGTGTTGTACATTTCACTACGTGTAAATCTGAATGATTCTGAATAAAATACTTAGTCAAAACTAATTTTGAGACATGTAGTAAATTATTGATAGTGCCTTTAAATTACCTTGTGAGCAGCCTCCCATTTGCCTGCTTGTGTGTACATGTCTATAGCATCTTTAGTTAATCCAGCTTGGACGTAGTAGCGTTCGGCTCGCTATCACAATAGAGAAACAATAAGAAAATTATTACTTTGGGTATGGGAAGTACTATATACAATTTCTTAAAATGTTTAGTTATTTCACACAAGTTTGGTCACTTATTTTGAAAAATACATGGCACATTAGCTCACATGCCTGAATGAAAGCAATATCTTGTGAACAATTAGAAAATTCTACAATAAAGTTTTTAGTTAACAATATTTTTCATTTTTGGTTATTGTTTCATTTTTTTTTTTTTTTTTGTCTTATTAAACACTGGGTAACTCATTTAGTGTTCAGACACTGCTTTCCTACTCAGATCGAAGCTGGCTGCAATTTACACATGCAGCCCACACTGAATACCCTCTCCAAAGGACGGGCTATTTGCGGGTTTCATCTTTTGAGGATCAAAAAGGTCAAAGAATCTTGAATCTTCACACAGGGGGTCAAGCAAATAATACTGTGTATTAAAAGCGATGGATAGTTTAAGTAATATGGACTGAAGAAAATAGGAAGTATAGATTCACAATTAATAGTTCCTAATGTGATTACGTCTCAGGAATAGTAGGCACTTAAAAGGAAGAATAGTCCATGTATTAGTTTCATGAATGCAAATCTGTAGTCCCAAATGGCCATTTTAAACAGCCAAGGATGCTATGATTATTTAGTTGTGTGTTTCAATAAACTTGAGTGTTTGGACATGAAGAAGAGAAGGGCTTACCTCAAAGTCCTGACGGGCAGCATATGCTGTGCAATCTTAGGGTAAATGGAGTTTCCCCTACACTGGGGTCCTGAATCTCTATGATCTGCACAGCCTTGTTCCATTGGTGAGATTGGATGGCGATTCTATGGCTCTTGGAGGATCTGGTTAAAGAAACATCCAACAAATACTGGAAAGCACGGATAGGCTAACACAAGAGTACAATGAGGAGATCCTTTTAACAAGATATGGTCAGTAGTTGTCTGTATAAATTCACCACACCAGTGCCTTTGTTTCTCTAGGCTGTAGAGAATTTTGACATTTTTAAAATAGAATTTCGCGATCTCGGCTTTCGCGCTCGCTATATTCAGAGAATATAAGCGGTGGGATTGCTCCATGAACTTTGGACCTGGCACATGACTTTGACCTCATAAATATGAGGGATCCCACGGCACCTATGACCCAGGTTTGGTTCCAATAAACTTCAAATTTTTCAAATGAGGTCAATTTTACATTTTTTAGCCTTTTTTCAAGTTGACCTACAATGACCTTGACCTTGGCACATGACCTTGACATCATTCAAACATATGAGGATCCCATGGTGCACAGAACACAAGTTGGTTCCAATTGAACTTCAACTTAGTCAATGGGTCCAATTTTATTTAAAAAATTAACATTTAGTGACACACTCACACAACCACACATACACACGACAACGGATTGCTAAGTGGTCTCCAGCTCTAGCTTGCAGACACAAAACTCCTTCATCAGGTTTTTGGGCAGATATTTTACACTCTAAATGTAGGTTAAGCAACTCACTATAGCTGCCGGCCCACAATAACTACTTTCATAGGTTTTTGGCAGAATATTTTACACATGCTAAATTGTAGTTAAGCACTCAGCTATAGATGAGTGGCCCACATAATCCTTCATTCAGGTTTTTGGGCAGGAATATTGTACACATTCTAAATGTAGGGTTCAAAGCAACTCACTATAGTTAATTTTTTTCAACAATCAAAATGCCGATTTCGTCTTTAAAATTGTAGTGTTAGGTCATATCAACACCTTATCTTATGTGCCTTGTGAGAAAAGCACAGTAAGCCATTTTAAAGTGGCATGAAGATGCAATTACGTGTTCTAACCTTTAAAGTTGGATCCCGACTTCTATTAGTAAACAAGCATAAAAAACTAATTTCAGACAATACGCACGTGTTACGCTCAGTACTTAGGGGGTCTCTACTACAAGAATTTCAATATGGGGTGCAATTGTTTACAATGTGAAGAAAGTGCTGATATGTGGGCATTTGACATACATGTGCAAGCTAACAAAAACTTTTATGAAGGTTAATTCCACTTTATGGAGAATGAATATTGAGAAGAATAAAGAGGGATATATCCTACCCTGCTTCAATATAATGATTGATGGCTGCATCGAGTTGCTTCTGTGAGACAAGATGGTCTCCCCACTCTTCCTCAAGACGTACTACTTCACTTGGGAAGGCACCACGGGCCAACTCAACAGCTGTATATTAATCAGCAATAGCATGCAAGATGTCAAAATTGTGAAGAGTTTGATGGAAAATTTTGTGACAACTATTAAAGAGAACTGGCATTTGTGTGTATAATCAGTTGAATAGTTAAATCATAAACAAGGTTATATGGGACAATTCTGGTTGAAAATTCTACTCCCAAAATATTTTGATAGTGTCATCATTTTCAATATTAGTCAAAACACTTATGTTTTATAAATATATAATGAGGCCTGATTCCTTTCCAATGTTGACTGAAACTATATGAATTTCCCTTCTGAGAAGTGGCATGCCCCAAAATACCTATTTTAGCCAACCCAAAAGAGATAAATGGTCTGACCAGTGTACCCCAGGTCAAACCTGTGCGGGCCATTATCTTCCCCAATTCCGTTTTGACTCAGAGCCCACACGGACGAACACACATATAATTTGGATGGCGGCAAGGAAAGCGGGGGGAAGGCAACATTGGAAAGGAAATCAGGCCTCAGTTATATGATTTATAAAACATGTGTTTTGACTAAATCAGACAATGGAGCTGATTGCCTTTACACCAATGTTGACTGAAATATATGCATTAACCCCCGTTGAATGAATAATTTCAATCAACACCAGACTGGCCCACTCAGTTGGAGGTGTGGAAATGATAGTTCAGAGGAGCGCGCTAGATAGGATTGCAGTCAAAGGGGAAACAAAAAAGCACAGAGCACAAAAACACATGGGAATTAGCTTCCTAAAAGTCACGGAAGCAATAAACTCCATAGACATGGAGTCCACCAAGGTGAGTAGTAAAGGACCTTAGACTTTAGAATGTGTTAAATGACCTGGCCAAAGTTTTTGTGGAGAAGAGCCAGAGCCGAAAATCCCGCAGAGAAAACCAAGCCTAGGAATAGGCGAGAGGAAGAGCTCTGGAGGAGACTGGAGTGCCGACGTTAGGCCTTGACAAGGGCCAGAAGCAACCCCGACGGCAAAGGCTGAGAACAAGGCCTTCACAGCCTTTGCAACACAACTGAGGATCCGAGAGGGAACCAGAGAAGGCAAGGTGGGACCCACGTAAAGACGCAGGGCAAAGAGGCCTAACCCCCAAAAAAAGAGGAGCGGGCCCCTAGAGAAGGGGGGTCTGATCAGAACACAGATGAACCCAACGGGGAAGAGGCCCGGGGAGATAAGTTGAAGAATGAAGGACGGCTAAAGGCCCCAGCCCTGATGAAGGGCTGAGAGATTTATAAGTCCGACCCTGACCCGGGAGCGGCGGAAGAAGCTACCAGGAGAAGGAAATCTCTGAGCTAATTCAGTCGGGAAGGGGACCCGAAAGAATAATTAAAAGGTGCAGGACCTAGAGCAACGCCCGAACCCAAAGGCTAATTGGGGGCTTCGCAGAGGACTCTCTGATTCACTTCCTCCTTTCTTTCCTCTGTGCTTATAGCCAACACTAAAAACTCCAGCATTCGATTCTCACAAAGAGGGAACTAGGTATCGGGATAAGGAAGGATCGGAACGGCCTAATAAGGAGTACAAATGACGAACGACGCCAACGGCTCACCAAAGGACGAACCCAAACAACCTTGCAATGTGGGAGAGAACTGAGCTCCTAGATTCGATCCTGAGATAAATCCAGACCAACCGCGATCACGTATTGGAGACAGCTAACAAAGGCTCTCTTAGTATAAAATGCGAAGAAGTCCCACCTAAGGCTGTCACAGCCAGGAGAGGAGGGACGATTCAGGCCTGGACTCGGAGGGTATAGACAGAACCAATTCCGAGGGAAAGTCACCAGACAACGAGGCAGTCCCTCCGCCATATGATAACCGGGAAGACCGCAGGCGCCCATTGAGAACAGGGCAAGTCCGGTAAGAGCAAGGTCAAGGCTTAGATTATGAGTAAACTAAGCACTCCACTCCCAGCGTCGGCCAGAGAGTCCATCTCTGGACGCCGACGCCAAGGTAGAAAAGTGGGGCAGAACCACCGGTTCAGATAGATCTACCATGAGGGGAAAACCAGAGGTTAGCTCCATCAGAAACCCGGAGTCGAGCCCCGAGAGGCCACCTGGGCCGAGAGCATACTCGCTTAAATCTTGCCGGAAGCCCGAGCGAGAAGGCTAAGCCATAGTGGCGAAATTCTGCAAGCCGCGAGTCATAAGCGGGTATGACAAAGCTGTAGAAGAAAACACGAAGGATGCACTACGTGCTGTACATGCGAAACTTCTGGACCAAACGACAAACCGGTATCGAGGGGGCAAAACAAGTAGCCGCGTAGCCGAACTCCGGCTCCGGGCAGAAGTGAGTTGCTATTTGAACACACCACGGAAGATGTGCTCCCGGGGCAGCGGACAGCACAGTGGCTTCGAAACACCGTAGTTATATCTCCCGAGGGAGAGGAAGTGAGAGAGCCACAGAGAGGTGCTATCCGCGGGCGAGTACCGATAGGACACCACACAGCCTCGAGAAGGAAGGATTGTATACGAAGTACCAACTCGTGCAACTCAAGAACATTACGAGACGGCAGCACATGAAAGATATGGCCACAACAAGGGTTGTGAGACAATAGGCGACCCGAGCGGGAAACTAGTGTGCAGGCTACCCACGGCTCCAGAACTCTAAGTCAGGTCACCACACTTGACCGAACTAGAAGAGAAGGGGAAAAAAATCCCCACAGTCGGAAAGTGGTGCAGCCCCCCATTGTCAAGGGCTCCCAGGTCGAAAAGGACAGGAGCCAGACGCAAACCGAACGTGCCCCCAGGGAACCCCGAGGGTACTAAGGGGAAAAAGCAAAAGATCATCGAAAGGTCATAGTGGGAAGACAAAGAACCATGCCCAACGCCAAGAACAACAACTGCGGGAGAAGGCGCCAGTGAAGTGCGGAGTTCGGGGGATGGAAACCAAAGTCCAAGCAAGGCAATACCCCATCGCAGGGTATTCCAGCTAGGCAGCACAGTTGGGACCAGACCAGAAGGGTGGAACAAAAGAAAAAAAGCCCGCCAGTGAATGGTGAATCGAACCACGGGGAGCACATTGAAAACCGCGGAGGGGGGAAACCCCCTAAGACCGACCCCGACGACTCGGGAGCACACCCCGGGCGAGTGATAGACACCTTAAGGTGACCAACCGCGTAGGCCTGACGAAGCCCAACGGTTGGCCCGGAAGTCGTGACCCATAACGCTTTAGCGAACTGGACGAAGCTCCACAACGCAGTGTATGGGCAACTCTACGGTATTCGAAAGCCCCAACAGCCTAAAAGCCTGTACGACGAAGGCAGCCCCAACGAGATTGGCCACAGCTACGAGGCCGAAACAAAGGCCCGAGTCCACGTCCCCCGAGAGGGGAGGACAGCAAGACCAGGGATAGTCAGGCCGGGTATAGCCAAAGAGGGAAGGTGAAAGAACGGTCAAAGGCAGCCCCTAGTATGAACAAGAGGGAGGAGGGACCCACGGTCAAGACCCCGACCCAACAGTGGGCAGTGTACAGGCAAAAGTCGAAAGACCTCAAGGGGCTAGCCCCCAAGGGGCGAGAAGAAAGGCCTGGGAGCAAGGTAAGGCAGGCAAGAGCCCAGAAAACACCAGCGCCCAGGGACAAACAGAGCCGAAGGGGCGACGTCATCCCCATGGGGCTTGGGAGCCAAGCCCCATAGAGGGAACCCGAGCACCAGCATCAAAACTGAATGACAACAAGCCCGAGAAACCGGTCAGAGCAGGTAGGCCCAGAGAGAACCAGCCGGCAGAAGGACCGAAGGTCCTCACGACCGCTACGAGAAGTCTGAGGACTGAGAGAGGCAAGGGAAAAAAAAAAACCCAAGAGCGATGTGCAGGTTACCCGTTACGGGGGGTAAGGCCCAAGGGGGGAAGGACATATAAGCCCCACCCCTGGATCCTAGAACCGCGCCCAGATAAGTGAAGCCCGCCGGAAGGGGGCCACATCAGACCAGCACAGGCCTCAAGAGCCCCGAAGGGGGCCACGGTAACACAGCCACAAAGCAGCAGGGCCTCAGCCTAGGCCAGAGGCCAGGCTAGGCGGGCTCGGCCCAACAAGGAGTCACCAGCCAAGCTTGGACATGGAAAAGAACCATCGACGCCAGCTACTACCGAAGGGGAGATTGTAAGGGTCTAAGTACGGAACGTAGCGAAGGGCTAGGGCGCAGGACAAGCCCTCCCATATAGCCTTGGCGCAAGGCGCCGGGCAAGGAAACCGCCAAGAGTCTAAAGGCCACAACCTACCAAGGAGGAAAAGAAGTCGGGGGCTCAAGACACCTCAGAAGCACCAGAAATCCATCTCACATGCGGGATACAAAGCGCGTGAGAAACAAAAAGGAGGGACACAAGAGCGAAGATCTAGTAGGACAAGAGAAGGAAGACATGGAACAATATTGGAACGAGACCTTCAGGAGGGATTACAAGCAGTGAAGAGAGACCAGATGATACAAAGGACGGGTGCAGAAGAAAGATGACTCATAACCCAAGTCCAAGTTCCCCCTGGGAGACAGAGGAGGATCTCAGGCTAAGTAGCAGAAAAGGCCTTAACAGCCCAAGAGCCTGAGGAGCCAGACCGCTCGGCCTAGATGGCCTTAGCACCTAACTGGCAAGAGACCAGAGGCCTCAAGGCCCTGATGGTGCACACGGAACAGGAGGCGAGGGATTAGCAGCCCGCGAAGGGAGCTAGGCTACCGGGGGGAGCAGAGCAACAGTCAGGAGCGCCATTAACAGAGAGACAGGGACGGTTAAAGCGCCGGACGGACCCAGAGCTGCAAAAGCCCCATAGAGGAAGGGTAGCAGAGACCAGGCCAAAGGCTAACCAAGCTACAACGACCGAACAAGGGCGAGGTTTCGTTTAGCGTATGTACAACCTAAATGGCACCCCCATGCGGTTGCCTTGGGGGCCGGTGGGCAGCCAACAGGACTAGGGTCTGTTTGCCCCCGACGAAGCTGCAAGCCTTAGCACGGCAGGATCGCACCACGGAATAACTGGAGGGCGAGAGACGACACAGGAAGCTTGGAAGGAGCACAACAAGCAAAACCAAGAAAGAGCGGTGGGGGGAACCCTGCACGCGGGAGGATCACGAGGCATACGTCGGGGAATAATAGACGACGCAGTGGTAGTAATCAGCCCGGTGGAGGGAGTCTACCCAAGGACTGACGCTAGGGCTCACACGCCCAACTATGGCAAGGGCAAACACTTGCCAGGAACAGATAAGGGGTGACAGCCAACCAGGCTTATAGGCCTTGCCCACGCGCACCCGGGGGAGACCATGCCAAAGATGATGCAGGACGTGGGTGTATGACCCGAGTTTGGGGAAGAAACCGCCGAGACCTAACGGCATCCCCCGAGGGAGATGCCCCAGTAGCCAGAGAGACGCCGGACATACCCGCAAGGGGACAGGTCGCAGGGCGCCGTTGGATGAAAGTCAACACCAACGAAGGCAGACAAGCAACGCCCGAGCAGCAACCCCCGTAAGAGGGGACCCCTAAGTCGTGCCAGTGGTAATGGCCGAAAAATCAACTGCACGAGGGCGGAAATAAACGAAACAGGCCACCATTGCAGCGCTACCCCTGTGAGGAGAAAGTAGCGGCAAAAGAGGATTGAATGGTAACCCATCAACCAAGCCAATCACTCTTGAGGTGAGACACTATGAAGGGGAGGGAGTACTCCGGCCCGATGAGGGGGGACAACAGCCCCTTAGAAGTCCCGGAGCCACAAGCTATACAACCCGCAAAAGAGACTTATAGCGACATAGGCAACGCACGGGCACGCAGCACGCCCTGAGAGGGCATGCGGCAGCCTGATACTGAGCCCCCCGGGGAGGTGGCACCCCCGAGGAGCGACCGAGAACGATAACACCCACGGGGTGTGCAGTAACGCGAACCGTAGCGACGAAACTAGCGCGGGAATGACCCAACACTAGTGAGCTGTGCACCGACGGTTGGATCGCTGCGTAAACCTGTAAAGGTCTGGCTGCGGCGGGTACTGTGTCCCGCAGGGGCAGGCCACGGAAGGCTGCACCAACAAGACGCCAGCTGGCGTGAGTGGTCTACCCACCGGGGTAGTCGAGGAACCCGACAGCAGGGAGAACAGAGATGCATGGAAGAGAGTTAACCAAGAGGCACCCGAAAAACTGCAGCAGGGAGTTATCCCCGTAAAGGAGGGCATATGAGATCATTGACCGAGTCAGTGTGTTAGATGCAGGGGAGTTGTATGAAAGGGGGCAACAAAGAAACCGGAGGGTACGGATAAGACAACAAAAATCGCAACTCGATAAATGCACTCGAAGGGCCACACAAGGGGGGTAGTAGCATGTGGAGCGACAGACTGAGATGCGCATGCAATGGCTAGCAGGCTAGCAACGCGGGGTGTGCAGTGAGCGATAAAACATCAATGCGGGGCCATGTCACCTGCCAAAGGGACACCGAAGCCAACGCCCCCCGCTAGGTTTGCTCGGTAACAACCCCGAGGTGAAGGCATGTGATCAAGTGGTCATGACGTTGGTGGTGGATGCCCAAGATACGTGTGCAACTGCAACCATCGCTAGGCAATGAGACAACGGTGTGGACGGCGATGTGATTATTAGCAGTACCAGGCTACACCAGGGACATCACATTGACGCCAACTACAAACACCACTAACGGAAACGCATGCTTCCGCCACGATAATCCCCGGGGGAATTGGCAGAGCAGACCGACGCTAGCATGCAACGGTAGCAAGCCGTACTAGGGCTGTGAAACCAGGCGAGAGCCAGCGTGCCGCGGTGGCGTTGTTTAGAGGAAGGCGACCAAGTCGCGCCCGCACTAACATGCCTGGGAATAGCCGAAAACTACTCCCCCTCGGGCACCCAGAGCAGCCGCGGCTGCATTGGATGACCCTCGGGACCGGGCCCCACTAAAGCCCCCCTTCTCCATGGACAGGCAAAACTGAGAGGGCGTACCCAAGTTCACCGATGGCCCTTGAACGTCGCCAGTCCGATACTTTTTACAAACAAGAGGAGCACCGACGGGTGGGGGAGCACTGCCCCACATGTGGTTGACACAAACGGAATGGGGGTACAATGAAAGAATGGACGAGGGGCAGCGTACGCAATTGTCCGCCGAAACCATATACGGGGTGCAGCGTGAGTTGCTAGATGGGAAAGCGTGTTTTTGGGTGCGCCACCAAAAACGGCAGGAAAAATAACAAAACGTGCTGTGGAGGACTCCCGGGACACAACGTCGGGACTAACAAAAACCCAACTCGGTACAAGAGTCCACCCACGGGTTAAAGAAATTTTTCAAACACAGTTTCGTTTTTTTGGCATATTTGATAAAAACTATACCACAAGATATAATAAAAAAGATAGACCACACCAGCCAAGCTTTATTGATAGTAGGCAGTTCCTACTAAAAAATAAATAAACTCAAACAAGTACAAAGGGCGTCCAAGGCTGAACATGTGCGGCAATGGGGCTGCCTTTGTTTACCTTTTTTCACGCTACACAGCATCACATGACTGCAACGGCAGCAAAAAAGGATACATAATAAAAGCTCTCCGATGGGCAGTGAAAGTCTCCGTATATTCAGACCAGGTAGAGCGCTTTATATCCAGACTATATAATCCAATAATATATCCATATAGATAAGGTATGAGCTAGTAGGAGGTATTAATGTTTGAGACGACAATCAGTACAGTATCAAAATCGCAGTGTAAAGTTGACTGCAAAGGAAGCTTGCAATGCGTCTCCGTCTTGACGGCTTAAGCAAAAACCGGGATGAGGAAAGAGTTTGGCCGACAGGGTGCTTACCTGGGGTCACTGGCCGAGAACCATTTATCTGTCAGGGGGTCCTAAAATAGGTATTTGGGGCATTCCCAATTTCAGAAGGGGAGGTTGAAAGGCATTATCAGATCAACATTGGTGTAAAGGAAATCAGCTCAGGTGATAATGATTTTCATAATTCATTCATATACAGCCGCTTACATACTAACAACAGTACAATAAAGCACCAATGCAATTACCAGCAGAAGAAAGTACAACTTAAAAGCTAATTTTCATTTTTTTTAAGTATCAAAAACCCCTAAAATAATCTAAATAACAAGGGGAAAAAGTCGGGTTTAAAATAGGAATGGGCTACAAAGGGTTAAAATTGGGTCACATTTTCAGAACATGCTCATCACACCTTAGTTTGATAACTTTATACCCACTGATACCCTTTGCAGAAAAAAAATAAAAAAAATTGCAAAATCCAGGGTGCCCTCAACATAAAATTATGGTTGTTAACATTTTTGGGTACTTCTGTAATCTTTATGCACAAAAGTGTTGTTTTCTTATATTTTTGAGGACAAGGAATTCATTTGTACAAGTTTTGTGAAATTTAGACATGTCGTTTTCTTAAAATCTGCTATTTTGTCCCAAATAAAAATGTGAGAGCGCTTTTCAGATTTCTTGCAAATGCTTTGTCATTTCATAAATTTGAGGATGCAGTTGCAAAGATAACTACAGGTACTATCTGCTATGAAAATTTGAACTCAATAGATCAAGTATTTTGGCCGTTGCGCTATTTTGAATATTGCATGATGCGAAGTCTATTGAAATGTAAAGGGGTCAATGCACAATGGCAATGCAATATTTGATATTCAACTGAGCACCACAGCCAAACCGTTTGCAATTTAAAGCTCAAATTTCATGGGTAGCTTGCACCTGTAGTCACCTTTATATTTTGAATATTACATTAAAATACGTTGACACATTTGTGAGAAAAAAGCGAAGCACCCTCACACCAAAAATTGGCCTAAAATGGTTGTTTTACAAAAACGGTAGGCCCATTTTTTTAAAACTTTCAAAAATGGATTCCTTGACCTTAAACATTAAACATGCACCAAGATAATGTCAAAAAAAAATTTATTAAGTCCAAAAAATGTTAAAAACATCAAATTTTTGTCTTTCTAGCGGCCATCTTGAATTTTGTACGATTTTGGCTGGGGCATCCTGGATTTTGCATTTTTTCCAGATTTTTTTTCAAAAATGGTATCAGTATACATAACTTCATCAAAGTAAGGTGTGATGAGCATGTTCTGAAAATGTCACCTTCTATAGCCCACTCCTATTTCAAAATATAAGTCATACCTCTTCTGAAGGACTTTCCTCGTCGGTAGCACTCCAAAGCTCTCGTATCATCCTGTGTCTTTTCAAACAGGTCACCAGCCTAAAAAGAAAAAAAAAAACGATAAAGTAATACAATGTACCTTGAAGCTCTAAGTTGCATATTCTCAGAGTCAACACAAGTAGCATTTTGCCTTTTGCTACAATAGCTCTGGGGCAACTAAAGATACTGGGCAAGAATGGATTAAACTCCCCACCATGAATCCAAATTCTCAAGAGTAACTTCTTCCTCTTGCATATGAGGCAGCAGCAAAATATGTTGTAAGCGGTGGAGCCAGCTCACTGTTGATTGGTTGGGGTTTGAGAAATCTGTGTCCACCGGTGGACGAAAGGTAGGGCACTCATTGAGAATGTGATCCGCAGTCTGTGATGGAGAACCACATCGGCATGCTGGGGATGGCCACAGCTCCCATCGATGCATATTGCTGTTGAAGCGACCGACTCCTGTGCGATTTCGTCAAGCAGATGGGGTTCGACGACGGCTTCCAGCCGGGCCAGGATCATCCTCTCAAGGAGTTTGAAGGAGACACACAGTAGTGATATTGGGCGGTAGTTCTTACGGTTGTCAACAGGCTTGGTTGGTTTGGGGAGTGCGATGATAGTAGCCCTCCTCCAGAACTTGGTTAAGGACTGGTTGGTAAGGCAACATGTGTAGAACTCCTGGGGCCATTCTAGACATTGTGGGCCACAGTGCATCAGGAACTGACATGAGTAAGGGGTGTTTATACCTCTTGAATATGCCACAGATGCTGTTGCAGTATTAAAGGTTGGTGACCCAATCAACAACCTTGTAGCCTTCACTTTACTCCATCAAAATTGAGATTTTGGTATCAGAATCAGAAGAAAGTTAATATTTTTCTCAAAACCTCAGTAAAATTTAAGGCTCAGGAAATGATTCCTTTTGATTTTATGAACAAAAATACACTGTTCCCAGGAACGCTTGTGTTGTCTGCCATTGCGGTTTGTGAATGGGGTCAAAGGTCACAAGAGGTCATCAGAGGTCAATCTTGGGTCAGTGGTTCTTCTCACCAAGTATGATATAAAAATTGGATTGATTACACCCATATTTACTGGTCGAGTTATGAGTTTCATTTTTTAAAACTCATAGTGAGACCAATAAATATTGGGCAAAATCATCCAGACACTTGGATCCATACAAACATACACAGATACAAAGAGAGACACACATACTACCAAACTATTCCCTATGTGCTGTTCTGCTTGTAGCAGACGACACAAAACATCCCCAAATGCAGTCAACCACAATATTGAACACACACTGTCCTATGGGCCAATTAAGTACACATTTTTGCTTCTACTATCCAAACACTTGGATATTTTTGGTGCTATATGCTTCCATACAGAGGGTGTATTGAGTCAATCCCACAATACACCAGTTTTGGGAAATTCCACCTCAATAGTGTCATGTGATCCCACAAAATCCTATTCTTAACACATAAAAACTTTTACACTCATTTTAGCTCACAAAGCATTAGTACTTAGGGAATGTTTAGCATGATCATGAAATGTCTGGTGGTTCTTAAGGTTTTGAAACACTTTTTATCCCTAAGTACTGACATGTGTTTAGTACAGTACAGTATAGGCACATTGCAATGCATTATGGGATTGATTCAAAACACCCTCTGGCTTATATGTGAGGAGGAAAACAACATATGAAAAATCAGACCATGATCAGGTCACCTACCTTTAATTGATAATGCTTTCATATTAGTTAAAAACACATTATGTTTTATAAATCATATAACTGAGGCCTGATTTCCTTTCCAATGTTGACTGAAATATATGCATTTCCCTTCTGAGAAGTGGAATGCCCCAAAATACCTATTTTAGCACCCCTAAAAAAGAGAAAATGGTCTCAACCAGTGACCCCAGGTCACACCCTGTCGGCCATTACTCTTCCCCGATTCCGTTTTGGCTCAGAGCCCACACGGACGCACGCACATATCATGTTGTGGGGCAGGCCTGGAAGCGGGAAGTCAACATTGGAAAGGAAATCAGGCCTCAGTTATACGATTTATAAAACATAATGTGTTTTTAACTAAATCATTACACTGAGCTGATTTCCTTTACACCAATGTTGACTGAAATATATGCATTAACCCCCGTTGAATGAATAATTTCAATCAACACCAGACTAGCACACTCAGTCGGAGGAGGAACATGATATTTCAGAGCAGCCACAGGATGCAGTCAAAGGTAGACCAAAAACGCCAGAGCCAAAAAACACATGGAATCTAGATTCCTAAAAGTCAGGAAGCCAATAACTCACCTAGACAGTGGAGTACACCAGGGGTGAGTAAAAGGACCTTAGACTTTATAATGTGATTAAAAGACCTGGCCAAAGTTTTTTTGGAGAAGAGCCAGAGCCGCGAATCCCGCAGAGAAAACCCAAGCCTAAGGAATAGGCGAGAGGAAGAGCTCCGCAGAGACTGGAGTGAAAAAAAAAAAAAAAAAAAAAACCAGAGAAGCGCAAGGCGGACCCGCGTAAAGACGCGGGGCAAAGAAGCCTAACCCAAAAAACAGAGGAGCGGGCCCCCTAGAGAGGGGGTCCGATCAGAACACCACAGAAGAACCCCACGGAAAGGGGCCCGGGGGAGATAAAGGTTGAAAGACTGAATGAAGGCTAAAGGCCCCAGCCCCGTGGAGGGCTAAGAGATAAGTCCGACCCTGACCCGGAGGAAGAAGCTACAAGGAGAAGGAAATCTACGAGCTAAACCAGCCGGGAAAGGGACCCGAAAGAGTAATAAAGGCGAGGGCTAGAGCGACGCTGCACCCAAAGGACGATT
>JAMKCH010074465.1:0-15621 GCA_023653785.1 Ophioderma brevispina | reverse complement strand
CATATCACACTGGTCAAACTTTAAAATTGATGCCAGCATTTTTAAAGGTATACCAAGTTAATAGTTAATCATACGGATTCCAAAAGTATAGTTTGTAACGATCTGCCTCGAAAGTTTGGAGTTATAGGCTTAAAACAGAAAAAATCAATAAAAAAGATCATTTTCAGTTTGTACACTAGGGGTGAAATTTTGAAAATTACTCCGATTCGCATAAAAACTTGTGCAAATTATAGATGGACTCATAGGATCAAATAAGGAATAGTTTTGGAGTGTCTTAAATGCTTATTTTACGACGTAGGGGGAAAACAAGGTCAAGCCCCATTGAATGCACTTGATGTTGACCTTTGGTGCCCCTACATTGGGAACTAAGCACTTAAACCCTCGTCTACCTGAAGCATTTTTGTAACAAATTGCCGAGGGGGTGGTTTACACCCCCCCAGTGATTTTTGTTCGGCACACCCGATTCCTGTAAATTTGGTACAAAAGGAGACTTAGAGTTTTCTTCTTGTTCCCCATTGGTATCTAACTAAGTACTAACATCCCATTATGAACGTCACCATGAACGTCATATGTTGAGGAAAGTACGAAATACTGACTATAGAGTGGAAAAAATGCTATTTTTTCGTCAATTTTAGGGACTCGAACACCTTATTATAGCTCTAAAAGGCTGGTCATTATATAAACTATTCCATTTCCCATCAAGGTAAGGTTCAACCCGCATGGAAATCTGATTTTTAAAACCTTTTTGGCGAAAAATGGAATTTTTTCACACTGTGGTGTGTCTCATGGTAATGGCAGTTTTGCTGACATGCCGATGCTTCTTTATGACTTCATTGTGACGTATGCTAGGCATGTTGGTTACTAATTTGGTATCAATGGAAGAGGAAGATGATGACCATAGCTATCTATGGTACAAACTCAAGTTTCTGTGATGTTGCTGTGTTGTGTTAGGAGCATGTTGGTACTTCTTACTTCTTTCCGAATGGGTTGTGTGGTTACCACCCCCTATACATTCACTTTGGTATCACCCTGTATCTTACCTATACCCCGTGTATGTTTGTTTTTTGGATTAAAAGTAGCAGGAACATGACATGACAATTACATTAAATAATTTGGCATCTCAAAAAGGGGGGTTTTAAGCAAGACCGGGGAAAAAACCTAATGGGGGGGGGGGTGGGGGGGGGTTGGTAACCACCCCCCTTCGAGAGAGGGTTAAGACAGTCAAAACTATTCCTTATTTTAATCCTATGACTCCATCAATATTGGCACCATTTTTTATCCATGGAGTAATTTTAAAATTTGACCCCTGTACAACTGAAATGCCGTTTTTAGTAATTTTTTTTTGCTGTTTTATTTTAGTCCTATAACTCCAAAACTTTGGTCCGCAGATAGTACAAACTATACCTTTTTGGAATCCTTATGATTAAACTATTAACTTGGAATACTTTTCAACATGATTGATCATTTTCAAAATTTGACCCCTGTTATTGACCTTTGACTGCCCGAAAAAACATTTCCCCACCCCCTACGATAACTCTTTTTTTTTTTGGTAATGTTGACACCGTTCACCTCCTACCAAATATTTAACAGCTTCTTTAAAGTTTTTTATCACATATTTGCTAAGAATATGTTTAACGTGTGTTACTATAGTTCGGAAGCTAAACAACCCTCCTTCTGGTTGCCCGGTGGGGGTGGGGGGGGGTTTGGTTTCTCCTAGGGATCCAACTTAGATACTTACTTTTCCAATGGAGTTTGATCACGAAACTACACATTTAAATTGAGGTACCGTAAGAACCACAAATACCGATCACACATGAAAAAAATCCTAAGTATTGGACTCTTTGACCTATGCCATTGAAATGGCACTCTCTCGGAAAAAAAGCTGTTTTCATCCTCAGCAAAAAAAAAAAGTGTTATCAGCCTACACAACCAAATTATCATCGCACAAGATAACAACATTTCACCTTATTTTTTTATTATATTACGTTTATTAACATGGTTAAAACAGCCCCACAAACACAGGACAAGGTCTTCATGCAAAATGCAAAGTAGAAGCAAGATTAATGGCCATTGCAGGGAAAATATTGCACAATTTCACCCAAAAATACATTAAAAAGTCATAGACTCAACATTACATTTTCAACACTGGTAATTATGTCCGCAAACCACTCCTTTCTACTGTTTCCCAATTGCGTATGAAGCCTAGCAAAGAAAGTTTGGAGATGTCCCTTATGACCTGTTTCTTAACAGAATAGAATAGGATAAATACTGCGACAGAAGGTTAATCGTCCATTATCGTCTGTTCCCTTTTTCACAGGCCCGTCGTACGTACAAGTTGCCACTTGGTGGGCTTATAGTGGTGAGTTGTAAATATTTCTGACGTTCTACTTGTCGGATTGGCATCATCGTACTAGAGGTGTATTGCCTGGCAAACTAAAATCTCAACTTGTTATTGCCGCAAAAATCGAGGTGCATTGATTGCAAACTCGGGAGGCCTTGATGACAAAACTCGGGGTGCAGTGATACAAACTCGTAGTGTGGTGCTGACGTGTAAACTCGAAGCGGTGCTTCAAACTTGAGGGTTTTACAGTTCATTGGAAAAAAACCCTGAGTGAGACATTATGTCTAGAAAATCAGGGGCAGGTTCCGGCCAAACTTGCTTATGTCTCACTAGCCTTAGCAATGGTTCAGCTTTCACTGCGCGTAAAACAATGGAAAACGCTTAAGCGTGTTGGGCTACTTTTAGCCCAGGTTCCCAGGTTTAAAAAGTAAGCAATTATTGTTTTCTTAACGAATACAAATTCCGTAGTCGGAGCCTGCGTGTTGGGGTTCTACTGGACCAAAATAAGTCAAATGACACCATTTTGTTAGGTAGCACATGTCCCCCCCCCCCCTCAAAAAGGAGGTTTACTCGGCTAGAAAGCAAGCAATTGTTACCAAAGTGGTCTCAATTGAGAACAGAAGGAAATGTAATATATTTAATTCACTAATGCATTAACACTTAATAGATCTCAAAGTAAAGTTTCATTGTGAAACAATTAAGAAGGCTGATTTCAATGATTTTGGTATGTATGGATGTCAACATTTACCCAAAAAAGTGGGAGGTATCGTAGGGGGGAGGGAAATTGGTTTTTCGGGAGTCAAAGGTACAATAACACTGGTCAAAATCTTTAAAAAATTGATACAATCATGTTTGAATAAGGTTATACCAAGTTCATAGTTTAATCATAGGATCCCAAAAAGGTAAGTTTGTACTACTGCGGCCTGAAAGTTTTGGGGTTTATAGGCTAAAAACAGAAAAAAAAATTTCAATAAAAAAGATTCATTTTCAGTTGTAAAGGGGGTGAACTTGAAATTTGAAAATTACTCCGATCGAATCAAAAATGGTGCAAATTATAGCTGGAGCTCATTAGGATAAAAAGAAGGAATAGTTTTGAGGTCTTAAATGGCTTAGTTACCGAAAGTAGGGGGACACAAGATCAAGCCCCATGAAGGCAATGGATGTTGACCTTGGTGCCCCCTACATTGGGAACTAAGCAATTTAACCTAGTCGACCTGAGCCATTTTTGTAACAAAATGCCGAAGGGGGTGGTTACCACCCCCCAGGATTTTTGTTACTTGGAACACCCGCTTCCTGTAAATTTGGTATTACAAGGATAGCTTAGAGGTTTTCTTTCCATTGGTACCCATAACTAAGTACAAACATCACCATTATGACGTAACCATTACGTCATTGTTGAGGAGGAAAGTACGAAAAGACTGAATATGGGGAGAAAGGAAAATGGATAGTTCGCAATTTTAGTGACTCAACCACCGTATTATAGCTCAAAATGCTGTCATTATATAAATACTAGTCATTTCCCATCAAGTTTTAAGTCAAAACGCATGGAAATCTGTTTTCCTAAACTTTTTGGCGGGAAAAAAATTGCCTTTTTCCTGTGTGGTTATGAAATGGCCAGTTTTGGGCTGACATGCCGAAACCTTTATGACGTCATTGTGACGTAGACCGGCATGTTGGTGGACGAATTTTGGTATAAATGAAAGAGGAGGGCCATAGTTATCTATTGGACATGAAATTCAAAGTATCTGTGATGTTTCTGTGTTTGTTGGAATGTTGGTACTTCGCTTCGACGGGGGGGGGGGGTGGTTACCACCCCCTATCATTCCTTTGGGATCACCCAGTATCTTACCTATACCCCGGGGATGGTTGTTTTTTGGATTTTTAAAAGGAGCCGGAAAGAACATGACCAATTGCACAATTACATTAACTAATTTGGCACCAAAAAAGGGCGGTTTAGCAAGCCCGGGAAAAAACCTGAATGGGGGGGGCGGGGGGGGTTGGGAACCACCCCCCTTCGTAAGACGAGGGTATAAGACAAGTCAAAACATTCTATTTAATTCCTATGAGCTCCATCAATAATTGGCACCACATTTTTTATCCAAATCGGCGTAGTTAATTTTAAAATTTGACCCCTGTACAACTTGAAATGACAGTTTTTATTATGTTTTGCTGTTTTTAGCCTATACTCCAAAACTTTGGCCGCAGGAATAGTCAAAACTACCTTTTTGGAATCCGTAGATTAAAAATATTAACTTGGCATTACTTCCAACATGAGTGGATCATTTTCAAATTTGACCCCCTGTTATGACCTTGACTCCCGAAAAAAAACAATTCCCCACCCCCTACGTAACTCTTTTTTTTTTGGTAAATGTTGGACACCTTCACCTACAAAATCAGTTGGATGAAATCAGCTTATTTAATTTTTTTCACAGAATTTGCTAAAGGAATATGTTTACGTTTTGGTTACTATAAGTGGGAAGCTAAAAAAACCCCTTGATGGTGCCGGCTGGGGGGGGGGGGGGGGGGTGGTTCTCCTCGGGACCAAATTAATTACTTACTTTTGCCATGGGAGAGTTTTGATCACGAACTAAAAACATGTAAAATTGAGGTGTGTGGTAAACGTACGAACCACATACAGATAATAAACATGAAAATCCGAAGTTGACCTTTTGACCTATGGCCAATTGAAATGGTCACTCTACGGAAAAAAAAAAGCATGTTTTTCATTCCTCAGCAAAAAAACCAGTTATATCGAGCTACCACTAACCAATAATTCATAGAGAACAATTTCGAACAAACATTCTCACTTATTTTTCAATTATACTTATTAAACATGGTTAAAAAGCACACACTAAACACAGGAACAAGGTCTTCATGCAAAATGCAAAAGTAGAAGCAAGGAGAGACGCAAGGAGTATGGCCATTTGCAGGGAAAATATTGACCACAATTTCACAAAAATACATTAAAAAGTTCATAAGAGCAAACATTTACATTTTAATACAGATGGTATTGTCCACAAACCAACTCCTTCTACGTTCAAATGGCGTATGAATGAAGCCTAGCAAAGCAAGTTTGGAGATGTTCCTTATGACCTGTTTCTTAAAAGAAGCCGAATTGAACTTAAAAAATTGGATTTAGAATACGAAAAAAAAAATTCTTGGTAAACTAAACCACGAGAACCAACTTCAAAACACACGAGACGAGTATTGATACCTCCCTTGTTAAGGTCAGAAAGAAGAACAGCATACTTGTTTTGTTTTTTTTTTTTTTTTTTTTTTTAATAATTTTTAAATTAGGCTCAAATGGCACAGTAAAAGTTCTGCAATGATGGCTTTTTTGGCAGATTTCATTATAAATTATTGCGGGAAGGGAAACGGTGGCGATATGGCAAGCATAAAGGCCATAACCGATTGCTGCAAACGCGTGCGAGAAAGTAGCAACGCGTGCGACAGTTCGGCAACGCGTTTGCGGACATTTCAGCAACGCGTTGCTGTGTTCGGCAATCAAAAATCATGGAATTCTGTGAAGTAATTCAAAAAATAGCCCCACAAAGCGTGGCTAGATACTTTGCAACGCCGTTGCGAACCTTCACAACGCGTTGCGAACATTTCAAAACAAGCGGTGAGAGCTTCACAACGCGTTGCAAGCTTAACAACGCGTTGCTAAGGTTAACAAGCCATAAGGTCATAACGTATTGCCGCAACGCGTGAGGAGAAAGTAGACAACGCGTGCGACATTTCGGCAACGCGTGCGGCCACGGCCAATCAAGATCATGAAAATTTCTGTGACGTATTCAAAAATAGATACACAACGCCGTTGCGGCAAATACGTTATGGCCCCTTATGGGCTTTCACAACGCGTATTGCAAAACCATCACAAAGCGTTGCGAGATTCACACGCGTTTAAACCTTCACAACGCTGTTGTGAAGGCAATAATATGGCAAGACCATAAAGGCCAAACGTATTGCCGCAACGCGTTGCGAGAAGTAGCAACGCGTGGCGACATTCGGCTAACGCGTTGCGACAATTTCAGCAACGCGTTCGGTGTCGCCAAATCAAAATATGATTCTGTGACGTGTTTAAACAAATAGACCCAAAACGCGTTGCAAAGTATCTAGCAATCAGAGTTGTGGAAAATCACAACGCGTTGCAAGTCTTCACAAAAGCGTTGCGAGTTCAAACGCTTTGTGAGCTTTACAACGCGTTGCGAAGGGTCCACCAAGCCATAAGGGTCCTAACGTATAGCCCGCAACGCGTTGTGAAAGTAGCAACGCGTTGCGACATTTCGCAACGGCGTTGCGGCGTCGCAATCAAAAATCAATGAATTTCTGGACGTATTTAAAAATATAGATCCACAACCCGTTGCGGCAAGACGTTATGACCTTATGGGCTTTCACAAACGCGTTGCAAAGCCATCACAAACGCGTTGCGAAGCTTCCACAACGCAGTGCAAACTCACAACGCGTGTGTGAAGGCCAATAAGGTCATAAAGATTGCCGCAACGCGTTGTGAAGGTTTTGAACGCGGTGTGAAGGTCGCAACGCGTCGTGAGATTTATATTGTTGGGAAATTAGTCACAGAATTCAGGATTTTGATGGGCCCGACACCGCAACGCGTTGCTGAAATGTCGCAACGCGTTGCTGAAAGTCGCAAGCGTTGCCGAAAATGTTGAAACGCGTTGTGACTTTCCACAACGCGTGCGGCAATACGTTATGTCCCTTATGGTTGTTAAACCTTAGCAAAACGCGTTGCGAAGCTTGCAACGCGTTGTGAAGCTTCGCAACGCGTTGTGAAGGTTGGCAACGCGTTGCCAAAAGTATCTAGCAACGCGTTGTGGGTCTATTTTTTGAAATACGTGTCACAGAAATTAATGATTTTTGATGGCCGGACACCGCCCAACGCGTTGCTGAAATGTCGCCACACGGCGTTGCCGAAATGTCGGCAACGAGTTGCTACTTTCTCGCCAACGAGTTGCAGCAATACGTTATGGCCCTTTTGGCTTGCCCATACAATAAGGGTCATAACGTATTGCAGCAAACGCGTTCTGAAGGTTTGCAACGCGTTGTGAAGGTAGAAAAAGCTGGCTGTTTTCTTTCTACCTCGCCACGCTCTTTCTGCTCCTTCCCCCTCTGGTTTTGAGATTTTATATTTGTGAAATACTGTCACAGAAATCTGATTTGATTGGACGACACAGCAACGCAGTTGCTGAAATGTCGCAACGCGTTGCGAAATGCCGCAACGCGTTGCCGAAATGTCGCACGCGTTGAAGAATGTCGCACACGCGTTGTTGGACGCTCACAAACGCGTTGCGGCAATACGTTATGACCCGTATGGCTTGTTAACCTTAGCAACGCGTTGTGAAGCTTGCAACGCAGTGTGAAGCTCGCAAACGCGTTGTGAAGGTTTGCAAGCGTTGCAAAGTATCTAGCAAACGCACGTTGTGGGTTATTTTTGAAATACCCGTATTTCACAGAAATTCATGATTTTGATTGGCCGACACAGCAACGCGTTGATGAAATGTCGCAACGCGTTGCCCGAACGAAATGTCGCAACGCGTTGCTACCTTTCTCGCAACGGTGCAGGCAAAGACAATACGTTTTGGCCTTTGTGGCTTGGCCATAGGGCGCAGCGATTTTCCCTCGCCGTTCACCAATGAGGTTCGGGTTCGAATCCGAGGCCGGGTCGTCTCGGTGGCTTTTGGGCAATTTGGTTTCTCGATCCAACTCGTTCCCGCGGTTTTCTCCGGGTACTACGGTTCAATGATGAGTTTAATACAGTCACTGTTGAAGAGGTAACCAAGGTGATTATGTCAACTCCATCAAAATCATGTCCCTTAGACACTATTCCTTTGGTTGTTAACTTAAGGAGAAATGTTGCAACTCTGGCTGAGCATTAACACTGATCATTAATAAACAAAGGGTCTATCCGCACTGGTGTTTTCCCAGCAGCTCCGCGAAGCTGTGCGTGACACCCATTCTAAAAGGCCTTCCCTAGACAAGAGGTGCTCAAAAAAAACTATCGCCCTGTGTCACCTATTTGCTTGCGTGTCTAAGTTTCATGTAGAAAATAGTGAGTGCCCACATAAAGGATCATCTTGTCTCAAATGACTTAAATGAGAAGTTTCAGTCAGCTTACAAAGAACGGACACAGCATGAAACGCACTCTGCGTGTCAGGACCGATATCCTCAATGCAATTCACAAAAGTAAGGCAGTGCTAGTGTGCTGCAAGCTTTTGATACTGTTGATCTGGCCATTCTTTTGGAGAGGTTACGTGATACTTTCAAAAGTTAAAGGGTACTGCCTTACAATGGATTCGGTTACTTACCTGCAGAACCGCTATTTTCGTGTGCGGAATTGGGGGATGCATTTCAAACAACATCATCTCCCTTCGGTATTCCTCAGGGTTCTGTGGTAGGGCCTCTTCTTTTTATATCGTACACATACTGTATGCACAATCAGCCGGAAGCACAATAGTGCTTACCACATGTATGCCGATGATGTACAGTATATTTGGAAACATTTGATCCTAAGATTGATGGTGATGCCAAAAATGCATGTCAAAAAGATCTCTATTTGTAGTGATGAAAATCAGTGGTGGATCTTTGCGCTGTTGAACCAAACTCAAATTGGAATGATGAAAAACAGAATTTTTCATCGCTGTTCATCCTATTACAAAAATCGCCTGCCAAAGATATTACCATCAGGGTTCGGGACAGGGGATGTTCCCCAGTCCTCGCCAATCAGAAACCTTGGTGTTATGTTTGATCAGACAATGTCTATGACTGAAACATGTAAAAAGGTCATCATTAGTCTGTTAACTTTCACCTTCGCAAGATTTACCGGATCCGCCGCTTTATCACATTTGAGAGTTGTCATCCATCTCGGCCGTTCACTGATTTTATCTCGCATTGTCTATGCCAATTCACTTTTGTATGGAATGTCGGCCCCAGAGATAGGAGTAAAACTTAAGCTTTGGAAGAATAGAGCAGCAGGCTGTGTTCAGATATGATAGAAGGACAACCAGCCACACCAATCCTTAAAGAGCTCCATTGGATACCAATTAGTGAGAGCGTTGTCTTTAAGCTTTATGTTCTTACTTACAAGGGCATTTCAGGACAAAATGCAATCTTACTTGTCGGAATACCTCTCTTTGTAGATTCCTGGCAGGCCAGGATGGCGTTCTGCAGATGACAAGACGCTCCTCATAGTTTCCCGCACAAAAAAGGTCAGTGGGTGACAGGGTCTTTCAGCAATGCGGCCCCCTAGCTATGAAGCTCTTTGCCTATGATCTGTTAGCCACTCCCAAGTCCATTGTTACGTTTAAGAAAGCTCTAAAAATTTTCATCTATTTTAACAGTGATTGATATGCTTAAATATGTGTTTTTTGTTTTATGACCTCACATGATATTTAATTATGCAGCGGTTTCTTTTTTTGTATTTTATAGATTGATGTTGTGAAAGTTACTTATTCATAGTAATTACAACAGGTATTGTAAAAGATGAACCATGTTTTAGGCGAAAATAGTAATTACTCTCTTATTTGTAAAGGCTTTGACCTTGTTTGAGAAGGCGCTATATCCAATGCCGTTTGTATTGTAGCGTCCCCTGATTCTAAATATCGAGCTTCTTGGCATTAAATCCTGTTCTGGTATTTATGGTTCTCTGATTGTGCGGAGCGCCTTTCATGGCAGCCGACAGCGCCTTGATCACGTTACGTGGATATGTCGCGCTTGTTAAAAATACAAATAATTCTTTATTAGAAATAAATCAGGGACGTTGTGCAGTGAGAATATCAGCTGGTATTGTATTACCACTAGAGGGCAGGCTTTGTGTCCGCATAAACCATGACATCTCTGCCTTTGGGGGAGTCTTACCAAACATGTGCAAACGATTTTTGTGAACAAAGAATGGAGTAATGTTATCACGTATATCTGACCGGATTTAGAATGAGAAGAACAATTATTTAGGGAAGTGGAAGTAGACTTTCCTTATCGTGCAAAGGAAACACCTCGCACTACTCCGTTTACCCAAGAGATTTAAGATTGGACATGGTAGGCAGGAAAGTCTATGGAAGAGCCTACAGCAAAACGACAGGACCCCCCTAGGAAAGGGCATAATAATGGCGCGCCATGTGAGATTCTGATTCTTCAACTGAAATAAAATGTCGAGCATCTGTCCAGGTTGATTAAGGGACAGAATAGTTTTCTCCAGTAATCGAGCGCTTTTGTTTAAGTATCAGAATGGATTTCTTAAACCGTGGTCCAATGAGTTTACAGATTGCGGAGTCTTAATAGTGGATTCGTTAAAGGGCAGGACAGGCGAATCCAAGTTTTAGACCATTGCAGAGACTGTTGTAGTCCACTGCGATTCGCGTTCGAATTTAGACTGAAGCGCATTTCTGGTGCGTTTGTCAGCGAGGGTTAATTGTTCTGCCATAAGAAAAAACCCAGGTATGGTCTCAACATAGCATCCGAAATGCGCTTATTGTTTAAAAGCCATCCGGGATCTGAAAGAAGGATGCGGGGTAGGACTTAGGTTTCCATTTTGGAGCCAAGATTTATGGCCCCATGGCCCGCGTGACCATTTCGATCAAGGAGTCTGATGCAGCTGAGTGTCCGTCGTAAGCTATTGAGAATAAGAATGGTGACTGAAGTTGATGGAACAGAGTATTGGTTATATATTCGCAATTTAAACTCAGGGCGAATTAATGACCTGTTGATGTTATCGATCATGGTGTTAAGTTTGAATTTAACAACTTCAAAATGCTCACTGGTTTTATTACACAAAGTTATCAAGACACCAAGGAATTTCTCCGGAGCATCATGAACAGATTTAAGTTTGTTGTCCCCAAGTTCAAATTCAATGATCGTTGGCTTCCCACTACAAATAAACAATGATTTACATTTTATGGGCTTCAATGTCAAGTTCATGGACAAAGTTAACTGAACCAACTCATTTATTGTATTTTTCTCAGAAAGTTCAAATTCAGCTTCGTCTTTCCCATAGACTTACACAGTTTGATTTACATATTATTAATTTATAAATCAATTGCCTCACAAGGTATACATTATATTTAAACAAACAAATCCCAATATTTAATTCCTTTTTTTAATCAGTAAAATACCTCGATTTTGTTTTCACTGCCGTTGGTGCACAGGCGGGGAGGGGGATAGAAACCCAACCTAATTATGCTAATGAAACCGTGGGCGGATTTGTTTTTGTATCGGGAGAAGCGTATATTCATAAATCAGACAAATAACAAAAAAACCTTTAAAAAGTTCATTGCGTAACCGATAAAAAAAAAATCAAATGTTGGGTCACATGGAACCCCCGGCCCCTTGGGCACTTAGGTGTTAAAGAATTCAAACAGATCTTAAATAAACGAGAAATGGGTGACTTTCCAAACTTGTTTTTTGTACAACGAATACAAAGTGTTTCTTCCAGCGTAGCTGGCGGCCTACAAAAATACCTCAGATTTTACCTGATTTAATCGATCCAGTTGGGTCTCTCGTTCCTGTTATAAAGGTGACAGTATTATCGCATGTATATGCTGAAGATTTTATCAGATCTCCTTGTATAGCGTTCCCGTACTCACGCCAATATACTGTTGCTGTCGGCCGGTCGAATGCAAGAAGTTTTATGTCGGCATTAATAGATACAGGAATCGCAGTGAAGTCAGTAGATGAAGTGCTCCCCGGAAACGGTGCGATTAATATTCGTCTTCCAGTCGCGTCGTTGTCAGCAATTAACATTAATCCACCTGGGTCTATTTCAAGCAAAGAATAAGGAGTAGTACTTAAAAGTATTACCATTTTGGTAAATGAAGCATTGAATTATAGGATATTTTCTTTCGAAAGGTCAAGCACTTGTTTGAAAAAAACAATTGAATGAAACTTTAAGTGTGCTCCAAGTGCACAAAGGTGATTGCCGACTGTTGACTGCTGATTACTCACTGCTGGGTCTATTTCAAGCAAAGAATAAGGAGTAGTTCAATAATAATGAACAGTGGTAGATACATGATGATATCGCTATGTGAGTGCAACAAAGTCGTATCTACATGTTCATGATTTTTACAGGAGAAGCATTTTTGTGTTTCATTCTTTTTTGACTTTTCAAATGAAAATAATTCTTACATTACGATAAAAATGTATTTTTTAAATATCGTATAAATATGTCATTCCCCACTTAATTAAACGAATGAAAAGAAGTGCGAAAAAAAATCTAATAAAAAAAAATAATCAAAAAAGTTCTCAGGGGCGTGTGAGTGGCGGTATTCTTAAGGAATGGGAGGAACATGTCAATCAAATCAAACTTTGAAATGACTCGTGTTTAGGCCAAAATGAGTTCCGATTTTCAAGGTCACGCTGCAGTTCATGAATATTAATTAGAAATTACAACATTGGGCTACTTCTAGCCCAAAGACCTGGGAAAGGTTTAAATTAAGTCGATAATTTTATTTGTAAAAAGTAATTGGCTAGTTAAAATGGCGTAACTACACACATGATTTCCCGTGTCGTGCAAAAAAGTCGTACCTACCAGTTATGACACGGGAAAATTCAATTTTGAATGCAACAAAGTCGTATCTACACCTAATTAGCCTAATAACTCTGCAAAAAATTGGGCCCTAAACTTGAAATATATGTTAAATTAATTAAGTACTGGGGGTAATATTGAGTGGAAAAAAGGTCGTAACTATATTTTTTTATGTTTTTAAGGTTTTGTGCCGCGCAAATTAGCTACAATTAGTCAGAAATTTGTACTTATACAATTTTTTAAAAACCACCGTTTTACAAGAAATAAAAAACTCATCGTTGTATCGACAACAACTGCTCTTGTGGCTCTATGTCCGGAATAGTATACAGGGTAAAAGTATATTGCATATTACACTGTTCAGGTGTAGAAGTAATGATTGTTCGGCGTACTCATATGTCCTGGGCACAGTGTGTGAACAATAGGGCAATCGATTCAGTTGACTCTTCACGCAACATTAGTTTCACGCTTTATTCCGTTATCGTCTATGGAGCCCCGGACTATGGCTCCCGCCGGACTATATCTGCTTTCACACCGGCTGTCTCCGGTGTGTATTTGTCGCTATTTTCGTTAAATACGCAGTGTCTGTACATCGTTATGCGTTTAGCTTTAGTGCCCAAGACTGCACAGTGTGAGAAATAAAGGATGAAAGTTTGACTAAATTTGAACATTTGACCCGGGGGGCGGGGGCGTTTTGGATTTTCGTTGGGCACCCATGTTCGTTCTAGTGGTTCTGAAAGTGACCCCTAACGGGACCAATTTTCAGTTAAAATATACCGGCCCCTAAGTGGACCAGCTTTTGTGAAATTATACTAGTTTTCAGTGAAAATATATATGACATCCTCACTGTGCTATTTTAAATATATTTTTCACTAGCATTATCCAAGTTATATACTCTCTTTTGAAATTCCACTTATAATGTATTATAAACATCTTTACTTGTATGCAAAATATTTTTGATTCATATTGTAACAATTAATTTTTCACTGTACTGCATTATTTACATAATTATTTATCATATTGTTTTTGCTGTATTCTATGATGAACAAATAAAAATTGATTGAAGATTGAAGGTAATTTGCAGTGAGATTATACCCCTTGCCGGAACTGTTCTCAATACATGAAAAAAGATACACATTTAAAATAGCCAATATGCAAGAAAAAATGACACTTGTGCTATTGCAAGAAAAAAATACACACTTAGGGTTATTTTGCTGATATGTTTAGGTAATTTTTCCTATTTGTATCATTGAACCAGTCACGATCACAACTGAATTTGTAGTCCTAGCGGGACTAGAACATGATTATTGTGAATTTGATACCCTATATAGCGGTAGTCCCACATTTGCAGCTAGTCCCTCTTTCCCGGAACGAGCATGGGTCCAAGAACCCCCCCGGGCGTTTTGATCGGTTTCCAAGTAAGCCGACATATGTTTCAGTATTTACTTCGCAGCATTCATCGCGTGCTGATTCGCTGATTCCCAATGGAATCTTTACAAAATGAAGAAACAACCACGAACTGCGAATTTTCTCGAGCGAGAAAATTGGATTAGAATTATCCTCGGAAGGGCTACTTGAGAGAATATGAATAACAATTGCAATTATGGGGCGGCAGATAGATCGTTCAAAAGTCAAGTGGGTCGATGTGCTTCCTTCTTATCTCTTTCTTTCATGGTACAGAAAAGTATAGTTTTCAATATCTATGATGTTTAGCTTGGTGGTAAAATTAAGTGTAAAGTTACCTCTTGTCAAATTTGCACTGTTTTGTATTGGGATTAGTGACGAGTCGTCTCCTAAAACATAAACATCATGCTCATGCCTACTATTTGACACCGATTTTGGCAAGATTGAAGCATTTTGAAAATTTGGCCCCCTGTACAATGACCAATCAAAAGTTCAATGACCTTTATCACAGTAACTAAACATCATAAATTTCCCAAATTACATATTTTCTGATTGCTTATGATGAGTCGAATCATTTGAGAAGCCTTTCAAGTAAATCGAAAAGCACTTTTTTTTATAACTGATCTCTTTGGATTCAAGATGGCCGCCAAACGGACCACGTGGGACAATATTTTATTTTGGTAACATCAAAATTCTTTAAGGAGATATGCTAGAGATTCTAAAAATCATGTTGGAATTTAGTTTTAAGAGGGGTGCATGGGAACCCATGAATTCTGCTAGACTATTGTGGCATGCTGCCAAACACACTTCTGTGGACAGAACAGCCGATATCAGTCACTTAGGAGGTCACGCCAACATGTGTTATTTTCTTGTACACGAGAAGACAATACAATCGCTGTGACCTCAATAGCTGGTCGAAAACGCTCTAGAAAATGTCCTGATTTGAGGTCCAAAATACCTGAATTCATTATAAAATAATGTATTATTGTTGCGGAATGTCAACTACATATCTAAGTTGATCTAAAATGACGTGAAAGGGTTTTGGGGGTTAAAAACGACGAATTAAAAGTGACGAATTTTAAGTTTTGAAAAGCGTGGTCTCTGAAGTTCTAGAAATCCCACAAAATTTTAAAGCATCCAAAATCATTAATTGAATTGTGTGCTACAAAAAAGCCCGTGTACGTGTGCTACAAAAAAGTCTGTGTACTTGAGGGCACGTGTGGTCCAGTGGACTGAGCGCTCGTCCCGCAATCCAAAGGTCGTGGGTTCGAGTCCCACTGCGGCCAACGTGTTGTGCCCTTGAGTAAGGCACTTTACCTTAATTACTCCTCTCCACCCAGGTGTA